>JARQOC010000002.1:91857398-91883775 GCA_033576535.1 Allobates femoralis | reverse complement strand
TATGAGAGCGCACTCTGAGTGCAACAGCCAATGACAGACACTCTCACAGAGAGTGAGCGTCTGAGATTGGCTGTTGACGTTTAGTGCAGTGAATATTTATGAAGCCTAATGGTTGGCCACGGAAGCAGGCATCGGGAGAGCAAGAGACTGGTGAGCTCTATCTACTAGTGCATCTCAATGAATTAGAATATCATCAAAAATTTCAGTAATTGAATATATAAAGTGAAACGCATATATTATATAGAGTCATTACAAGTATTATTTTGTTAATGTTGATGATTATGGCTTACGGCCAATGAAAACCCAAAGGTCATTATTTCAGAAAGTTAAAGTAGGGAGGATGAAGGGTCTGAGAAATAAAATATTACCTAAATAGGTATCAGAGGCTTCACCTTGTGTGGTTGTGAGTCACCACGACTATAAAAGAATATCATGGCTGCTGCAGTCCTCAGCGTCGTGCATATAGAGTAGGGAGGATGAAGGGTTAAAAACCGCACTGTCATATTCCACAAGACATCAAAGGGTAAATATAATATTGATTTATTAGTCAACGTGTTTCAGGGCTTTCTGGCACCTTCCTCAGGACAAATCAATGTCATATTCCCATGTTTCAGGGCATTTCTGGGAGTCCTGAAACACTATGAATAATAAATCAATATTATATTCTCCCTTTGATTTCTCGTGGAATACGGCAGCGTGAATTTTAACCTTCATCCTCCTTTAATTTTCTGAGATCATGACCTTTGGGTTCTCATTGGCTGTAAGCCATAATCATCAACATTTACAGAAATAAACACTTGAAATAGATCACTCTGTAATGACTATATATCATATATACATTTCACTTTGTGTTGAATTACTGAAATAAATTAACTTTTTGATGATATTCTAATTCATTGAGATGCAATAGTATCTATCTATCTATCTATCTATCTATCTATCTATCTATCTATCTATCTATCTACTAGAAAAAAACCTTGCAGCACTCAGCTACTACCAATGATGTACATATGCTGACAAGCTATATATATGAGAAAAAATTTAAAAACTTACGTTTTTTTCAAAAAACTCAAAATTCTTATTTTTTTTAAATCTGAAGTTCTTAGTACACACATTGGCCAATGTCTGCTTGCTCATCGACTGCGACAAAGTGACTTCAGGTCCGATGGGTGTCAGGAAAACAAGCCCCAGCAGCCCACATACTATATCACCCATCAGCTCCAATCAGTGAAATTGGCTTCTTTTACGTTGTCATAGCCTCATCACTTTCTCAGAGGAGTTATCTGAAGAGCCACATGTGAATGGTGCAGCAGAGGAATAATCAACCACAGCTCCATTTACATATTGATCTACAAAGCCACGTTTCTCAGGACTGTAGGATCCAGAGCGAAGGGCAAATCATCACCCTATACAGAATACAAGTGACGGCTTCATATTGGGGATAATCATATTAAACAACAGTAAAATGCTGAAAATCAAATTCTAATACGGCCTCTCTGACAGCAGGACAGGAGAAGTGGTACTGTGCAGTGTATCTATATAAGAATAATACAGATACTGAGGATTACACCCAGTATACAGGACAGGAGAAGTGGTACTGTGCAATGTATATATACAGAATAATACAGATACTGAAAATTACACCCAGTATACACAGGGGTGGACTGGCCCAGGCGGCAGGGGGCAAGTGCCCCTCAGGCTGGTGGAATTGTCCTCATTTAGGGACGTTCCCATACTGAAACTGGCCGGCCACTCTGCTTTGCGGCCGCAGCTGCTTGTATCTCAGCAGCTGCCACCGGACGTGCCCACCGGGAAGCATGGTGAATAATGTTCCGCCCCCCACCTGCTCCTCACTTCTGCCAGCAGCGGTCCTCCTTCTTCCACCAGCACAACAACACCCCCCGTCGCTCCTCACTTCTTCCACCAACACAACCCCCCCACTGCCACCTGGGGAAAAGTGCACCAGCCCGCCCCTGAGTATACAGGACAGGAGAAGTGGTACTGTGCAGTAGATATATATTGAATAATTCAGATACTGAGGATTACACTCAGTATACAGGACAGGAGAAGTGGTACTGTGCAGTGTATATATACAGAATAATACAGATACTGAGGATTACACCCAGTATACAGGACAGGAGAAGTGGTACTGTGCAGTGTATATATACACAATAATATGATACTGAGGATTACACCCAGTATACAGGACAGGAGAAGTGGTACTGTGCAGTGTACAGTACAGACCAAAAGTTTGGACACACCTTCTCATTCAAAGAGAATTATACCCAGGAGGTTGTGCTATATACCGTAGATAGGAGGCTGTGGTATATAGATAGCCAAGACTCAGCCAGGTCCTAGAGATGGGGAAAGATGAAAGGTGGTGGCAGAAAGTCCAGTGCTGGGCGCAAAGAGGAACAGAATCCATGAAGGCACCGGGAAGAACAGAGCGCCAACTGTGCCCTCAGGAAAACTTTCTGATGCTGCACTTTACAGACTGTGGGCTGTATACACATTACAGACTGCGGGTCATATGCATATTGCAGACTGCAGGCCGTATGCACATTGTAGACTGCTAGCCGTATGCACATTGCAGACTGCGGACCATATGCACATTGCAGACCGTGTGTACATTGCAGACTGCGGGCCGTATTCACATTGCAGACTGCGGGCCATGTGCACATTGCAGACTGCGGGCCGTGTGCACATTGCAGACTGTCCGCTGTATGCACTTTGCAGACTGGCCACTGTATGCACTTTGAAGACTGCCCGCTGTATGCACATTACAGACTGGCTGCTGTATGCACATTGCAGACTGGCCACTGTATGCACACTGCAGACTGGCCGCTGTATGCACATTGCAGACTGGCTGCTGTATGCACATCTGAGAATGCTAGTGTATATCTTGTATACACAGCACTTTACTTTATATACTGGTCCACACTACATACAGTATATAGGCACACTAATATAGCATGTAGTGTGGACCTGTATATAAAGCAGGCCTGGACTGAGAGGCGGGAGGGGCGGGAATTTTCCAGATGGGCCGCCCACTGGTGGGCTGTGGGGACCACCTGCTCCTCCCGCCGCAGGCCTGCTGCTTCAAGTCATCTGCCGCCGAGCGGCCATGGAATTCAGGGTCGGGCCATTTCCCCAAAGCAGGTCCCCACTTAGTTTAATCAGGATCGACAGGTCAGTCACATCCTGGGTCCACCCACAATTTTCATCATATCACTGATCCCTCCCTGAGCTGATCATGTGACCCCTGATGCCTCCCCTCGATGTGACATCATCACAGGTCCGATATGTGAGTATCAAGTCTGTGTCTGTCTGTCTTTCTGTCTGTCTGTGTGTTTGACAGTGTCTGTGCGTCTGTCTGTCTATCTCTACAGAACACTATACTTTATATTATAAAGTATTTATTTGATAAAGTATAGTGTTCTGTAGAGACAGGTAGACAGACACACAGACACTGTCAAACACACAGACAGACAGAAAGACAGACACAGACATGATACTCACATATAGGACCTGTGTGCTTCCGGACATTTCGGGAGAGCTAGCAAATTTAATTTATGTGGTATTTCTATCCACAAGATATGACACGGTGGCTCAGTGGTTAGCACTGTATGGTGGCTCAGTGTTTAGCACTGCAGCCTTGCAGCACTGGGGTCCTGGGTTCAAATCCCACCTGGGACATCAGCTGTAAGTAGTTTGCATGTTCTCCCTGTGTTTATGTGGGTTTTCTCTGGCTTCTCTGGTTTACTCCCACATTTCAAAGACATACTGATAGGATAATAGTGTGGCGCCCCGCAACGAGTGCGTCACAGGAAGGTATTGCATCCCTGACTGAAGATGCAATATCGTCCGTCTCAGGGGTGAACAAGTTAAATCCAAAGCTCCTTGTACCACATGCACCATCTAGAGGCAGAGGGCCAATCAGGTCCTGGTGGGAGGAGTGTAAGGTGTAGTGTGGGGAAAGAAGGAAAAAGAAAAATTAGAACGTGGGAAAGACAAGGACAAGGATAGAGGTCCATACAAGTCTAACTGGGAGGGCAACAACAAGCCGTGACCCAGACAAGAGAGTGCGCAAGCCAACAAGCAAAGACACCCATGCCCAGTCCTACCGGACACCGGTTCCGAGGTAGACAGTCGTCCATCGCTGTTCTACAAAACCGGAGTGACGGAATAGCTTCTTACCAGGGGGATATTTGCCAGGAGTTTAGGACCCTTTGTAGCCGGTTGAATAACATGGAACAGGCAATCCAATAGAGAAACCCCAGTATCCCAACCTGGTGCAATAAGGTGAGCAACGGCAACAACAACGGGACAGTTAGTAAGGAAGGAACACTGTGGAGCTTTGGACAGAGACTGTTCATAACTGGGACCACCCGGTCCGTTTTCTAAAGAACTGTATTACTGTGTACCGTACCAGAATCACAGTAAAGACCCGTCACAGAGGAGCATTGTGTCAGCGTTTTTCTTCTAGAACCATTATTAACCCATGCAATCGTCAGATCAACTGAGCTGCCGTATTCCACTCAGTGCGGCTCCTGGCCCCGGGGACTACTGCTCGTCCTGTGGGGAGCATTCCATCTAGATGCCGCACATCCTCCGAAGGCCCAAGCAGCGCCAGTGCCATCACCGGACACCCACAGGTGGCATCACGAGACAAATAGACTTTATTATCCAAATTCCCCAGCCCGTCCAATTGACCACCGGGCCCCACAGCCTCAGGCGCGGAACCATGACAAGTGAAGCAGCGCCTGAGACCTGAGAACCCGGCAACGGTGAGTCAATAGAAAAATTGGAGCCCGACTCAACAGGACTGGATTTTTCTTTTCTTTTTCTTTTTCAAAAGAAAGTAAAGTGCATACAAAAGAAAAATTTACATGGTCGACATGAGCCAGTTATGACCAAGTTTCTAATACTGGTAGGATGTGTAGATTGTGAGCCCCAATGGGAACAGCGTTGGGAATGTATGTGAAGTGATATGGAATTAATAGCGCTATATAAATGACTAAATATTATTATATGACATAAATATCTACTCGATGCCGGCCCCACCACTGGGACCTCTAGATATCATTAAACCCAGGTCCTTGACCACCATTTGTGTCTGCAGTGAGCCCTGGACCCGGGGACAGGGTTTAAGGCTCAATTTGTTTATATAAAAACAATCTTCAGCTGGGGGAGGAGGATGGGGGGGTTCTGGAACTGAAACCCCTTTAATAAGCAGGCCACTTAGGCCGGCTTCAGACTGCGTTTGAGATCCGATCCGTGCCTGTCCGCTTGAGGCAGACAGCTGCGGACCGGATCAGCGTACAGGACCGGGGGGCTATTATGCCCTCCGATCCTGTGTGCAGCGCACGCAGTTCCTGCTGCTGATAGGTGAGGACCGCGGGCGCCGCGGTCCTGACCTGCCAGCGGCTGCAGCTGTGTGCGCTGCACACAGGATCGGAGGGCATAATAGCCCCCCGGTCCTGTACGCTGATCCGGTCCGCAGCTGTCTGCCTCAAGCGGACAGGCACGGATCGGATCTCAAACGCAGTCTGAAGCCGGCCTTACAGGACCGACAACATGAAGACTTTTCACCATAGACGACAACTTTTAACCATTGGTGTAAGGTGAAGCTTATTGACCCCGATTCAAAAGCTCCAACCGGGCCCCCAATTATTGTAAATCTATAAAAGCATTAGTCTTTTTCTATAGACCAAGGTGACCCCCTGGGCTCCAGGGCCTGGGGCCATTGTTGTAGTTACACCACTGCTTATAACTCATTCAGCTGAAATGACTAAACTTCACAATGTCAGCAGGCCAAGCCGTCATCACCATGGTAACAGGACAGCTGCATTCTTATTTCCTGCCAGCAGGTGTCGCTGTCCCGCAGCCCCGGAGTTGCAGCCTCTGTGTCTCGTCAGAGCGGCTTTCTGGCCAATCTCTCGTCTCTATCAGCCGCTCGCCGGACTGGGTGACGTTGGACAACAAAGATGGCGGTGGGAAGCAGTAACTACTGGGAAGGTGAGAAACGGAACCTAGAGGCAGGCGGTACCGGAGACACCGGGGGGTGTGTGCGGCCACACTGGGCAGGCTGCGGGGAGCGCGGTTATATGATATCAGCCAATAATCCTCAGCAGGGAGAGACTTTCCTATTATAGAGCTGTAATGGGGCTGAGGAGTCATCCACACAAGTGGCAACAGCAATGTAGTGTTACAGGTCTGACTGTTACTATGACAACAGAACAAAGCCCTCCACAGACCATAAAGTCCTGGTCCAATAATGACCCATAGTACAATCAGCACGGGTAATAATAATCCAGAACCGCCAGGATTGGGGCGCCCCCTCCAGCAGCGCCCGCGGGCTCGTGTTCCCTCCGAATTCTCCCCCTCGTCTTTCTTTCTTCCATTGATAACCTTGTATCAGGTCTTGTATCGTTGCAGTACGAGCTGTAGATATTATTGGTAACATTTTGGGGTTCATACGACTTCTTGATCGAAATGACCTAAAACAGCGATTGTACGGATTTGATTTTTTTCACATCCACCGTATATGTTGAATAATGTAATGTTTTAATAGTTGGGACAGATGCACCCCGGCGATACCAGACATATTATCTCTTTAGATTTCAAGAAGTCTGGGCTGATTTGAGAAATCTGATATTTTTTCCAATTAGATTTCTAAGGGAATATGAACCTGTGATTTCTTGTATACGGTAGTTCACTGTAGTGTTGTGATATTGCAATGATTGTAAAATTACAGTTCCCTTATGAAGGCCAACCACGGGCATGTCAACCCTAGGTGTACCGACATGGAAGATAAGGGGCCATTAGGCCTTGACAGTACAATTAGCACAACATTTGTAACCTCTTAGAGCAGTGATGGAGAACCGAGGGCCGCCAACAGTGCATGTTTTCAGAATTTCCTTATGGCCGCTTTACACGTTTCAATATCGTTGCGATATCGCAATTCAATGGCGCGGGAGCGCGCATTTAGTGCACGTTTCTCTCCGCATCGCATCGGAGGTTTAGACGTTGCGATTTCTGAATCCAACGTCCGTGCGATGTCTACGCCCCCAACCCAGGAACGACCATTTAACATGGGAGCGAATGGGTGACTTAGAACTCCACATCGTAGTTGGGCTGTCACACAGCACGATCCGGCTCCAATCTCCATTCAATATCGGAGCATTGAATAGCACGCTCATTCAATCCCCGATATCGCATTGACATCGTTCCTGCATCGTATTGGACGTTCACACCATACAACGCAGGAACGATATCGGCTCCAACGATTGAACCACGTGACTTTTGATTGAAATTGGACTCCGATATCGCAACGTGTAAACCCGCCATTAGTATTGCATAGCGGTTGGAATCACCACCTGTCCAGGTGATTCAACTATAACCTGTGCAATACTAAGGCTGGCTTCACACTGCAGTTTTTCACTGATCAGTGTCCATCAGTGCTTGGGTGCCAAAACCAGGAGTGTCTCCAAAACTCAGAACAGGTGTCAATCTTTCAATTATAGTTTTTCTCTGCAAGTTCCTCTCATGGTTCCTCTCCTGGTTTTGGCACACAAACACTGATGGACACTGATCAGTGAAAAACTGCAGTGTGAAGCCAGCCTTAGGAGATCCTGAAAACGTGCACTGCTGGCCTCCCTGGAGGCTTGGAGTTCCCCATCCTTGTCTTAGGCCCCATTCACACACTGTTTTTTGCTGCGTATTTTTAAGCACAAGCTCATCACAAACCATGAGTGGGTGATTAAACATATAAGGGCCACTTTACACACACCAACTTATCTGTCCAACTTCTGACCAACTTGCTGGTTGCAGTGAAATCATGGGCACATTGCTCCATTTTGTGGCTGTGTACAAATGTAACAATGAGTCCATGATTTCAGTGCAACCAGCAAGTTGGTCAGAAGTTGGACAGATAAGTTGGTGTGTGTAAAGTGGCCCTAAGTGGAGCACTTGTTTCTATTAAGGTGGGTTTACACGTCTCGATATCGTATCCAACGACGCGGGAGCGCGCTTTTCCCTGCATCGCATCGCCGGTTTACACAGCGCGATATCGGGATACAACGTCTCGACGATGTGTACGCCCCCCAACCCAGGAACGACCATTTAACATGGGAGTAAATGGGTGACGTGGCAGTACACATCGGAGTTGGGCTGTCACACAGCACGATCCGGCTCCAATCTCCATTCAATATCGGAGCATTGAATAGCACGCTCATTCAATCCCCGATATCGCATTGACATCGTTCCTGCATCGTATTGGACGTTCACACCATACAACGCAGGAACAATATCGGCTCCAACGATCGAACCACGTGACTTTTCATTGAAATTGGACGCCGATATCGCAACGTGTAAACCGGCGATGCGATGCAGGGAAAAGCGCGCTCCCGCGACGTTGGATACGATATTGGCCCGATATCGAGACGTGTAAACCCACCTTTAAGGGGGGTTTACACGTTGCGATATCTGCGTCCAATTTCAATGAAAAGTCACGTGGTTCGATCGTTGGAGCCGATATCGTTCCTGCGTTGTATGGTGTGAACGTCCAATACGATGCAGGAACGATGTCAATGCGATATCGGTGATTGAATGAGCGTGCTATTCAATGCTCCGATATTGAATGGAGATTGGAGCCGGATCGTGCTGTGTGATAGCCCAACTACGATGTGAAGTTCAACGTCACCCATTCACTCCCATGTTAAATGGTCGTTCCTGGGTTGGGGGGCGTAGACATCGTACGGACGTTGGATTCAGAAATCGCAACGTCTAAACCTCCGATGCGATGCGGGAGAAACGTGCACTAAATGCTCGCTCCCGCGCCATTGAATTGCGATATCGCAACGATATTGAAACGTGTAAACCCACCCTGAAGGCCACTTCACACACACAGATATCTGAGTCCAATATCTGAACAGATCTCTGGTTGCAGTGAAATCATGGATACATTGCTCCATTTTGTGGCTGTGTACTACATGGAGCAATGTATCCATGATTTCACTGCAACCAGAGATCTGTTCAGATATTGGACTCAGATATCTGTGTGTGTGAAGTGGCCTTTAAGGTGGGTTTACACGCTTCAATCGCAATCCGATATCGCAGTTCAATGGCGCGGGAGCGCGCATTTAGTGCACGTTTCTCCCGCATCGCATTGAATGTTTACACGCTGCGATATCGGAATACAACGTCCGTGCGATGTCTACGCCCCCCAACCCAGGATCGCACACTTAACATGGGAGTCAATGGGTGACGTTTCAAATCGCATCGTAGTTGTGCGTTTACACAGCACGATCCGACTTCAATCTTCCTTCAATATCGGGGCATTGAATAGCACGCTCATTCAATCCCCGATATCGCATTGACATCGTTCCTGCATTGTATTGGACGTTCACACCATACAATTCAGGCACGATGTCGGGTCCAACGATTGAACCACGTGACTTTTGATTGAAATCGTACTACGATATCGCGACGTGTAAACCCGCCATTAGACCTTTCCTCTGAGTGTGCCACTCCCGGTTTTGATTGTTCCACTCCTGGCTTTTTTTGAGCTTGCGCGTGAAAATACGCAGGAAAAAAAGCAGTGTGTGAATGGGGCCTAAGATGCTGTTTTACCATTGATGGCAGCATTTATGGGGATAAACTACTGTGATCAGTGCTAGCTGTGATTTCAGCTATTAAACTCAGTTGCTGGCTGTATAACACACATATAACCCCAGCCTGTGGCTGGTATCCCACTTGCAAGAGTCTCGCATCGCATCACCCGGCATGGCTGCCCGCTTTCCAGTCAGGAGGGTGCAGCTACATGTGGAGAATAAAGCCACATGTGTTTCTATGCAGGTGGCAGGCTACTGTCCAGAGGACAGATGGCTGTGGTAAGTGATGCGATGCGAGTCAATCGCAAGTGGGACCTGGGCCTACACGCAGGGTTGACTGGGCTCGGATTAGCTGACTGCTGATGTCTGCCCTAACCTGGAAGTATAACATTGTAGGATGTTATGGGATGTATAGTGGTGTCCATTATAGTACTTATCATCTCATCAACCCCTCGGATACAGAACGCCTCACATTTTTGGGTTGTCTCCATGGAATCCATTGTTCAGTAAATGCAACTCATGTGATATTTAACCAGGGAAGCACCCCATCATATTATTGATGTTTTTCTTTAAAACTGTATCTTTTATTAAAGTTTTTTTTAAAGTTCACAAAACATACATGAAAACAACATTCACATAAAGATTGTAAGACTGGGTAATACTCAGTATCATTTATATCAAGGAAGAGAAGATTCAGCAATGTACTAATGGACACCCAGCATTGTAGGAGTCTTATTTAATGCTTAATTACTTTACCTCGCCATAACTAGTCTACAACGTAAAGGGGTTGTCTGGGCTTTTTATAAAATCTTTGTGTATATCTAGGCTGCAAAATGCTGACAGTTTATAATTTACACCCCGTCAGCATTTTACACAGTTACTTAGAAATCACCTTTCTGCGAGTGTGGAGGCCACTGAATAGAGGCATATTTGTTTTTTTGTTTATACCCACTCTCCTACAAGCCCTACTCCTCCCTCCAGTGCCCAGCATGCCCAGCCGTCCCAGACTCCAAGCCCTCCCCATTGTCCAGCATGCCTCGGCCACTCCAGACTCTATCCCCCTATGTTAACTGTGATAGAACCGCATTCCACTGAGCGGTAATCTTCTCTGATACACTGTGCAGAATCTGCAGCTGTGTTAATAAGATGACTGCGCTCAGTCCTGTGGTGTGTGTGCTCACCTCCTCCCCCTGTGTACATGCTGACACTGATGCAATCCTCGTTTCTGTATCTGCCGCCCCGCAACTCTGTGAAGGAGAATGAATGAACCACTCACTGCACAGAGGGGGCAGGGTGGCTGTGAGGTTCGCAGTAGTGCGCTTCTGATCACATCAGCGCGGGCAGAGGGGGAGTAAGTGAGCACACACACTGTAGTACTGAGAGTGGTCGTCTCCTTCTTGAGACCCTGTTACATGGCACGACGTTGGAACAATGTTGGCAACAATCTCGTGGGCACGCGGTTGTTTCAGGCATTGTTTTGATATCGTTGGTGAGATGTCACACGTCTAGATATCGTGGACAACTCGCCAACGATGTTGTGAGCAGGGATCATTCGCACAACCCAGCGAACGATACCTGCTCGTTGCTGTGAATGGGCGAAGTCGTAAACGACATCGTTATCGCGGTGTCAAACACAACGATACAGGTTGGCTTATCATTGATTGTGTGGTTTGAGAATATGTTCTCAAACCTGCGACCAGCGATCCAAGGATTTATTGATATAATTTGGCAGAGTCACACGCAATAAGGTTGTAACGATGTCGCTGGAACGCCTCCAAACCCTTGACGTATCAGCGATGTCGTTAACGATGTCGTGCCGTGTAACGGGGTCTTTAGAGCTTCAGATTCACCACAGTGTTTCAGAGAAGGAGATGACCGCTCAGTGCAATGTGGTTCTATCACAGTTTACATAGAGGAATGGAGTGGCCAAGCATATTGGAGACTAAGGGGGTGTGTGTTTGTAGGAGTCTGGGGCAGCTGGTCATGCTGAGATTAGAGGGGGGGCGGCCATGCTGGAGTCTGGGGAGGGCTTGTTGGAAAGTGGGTATAAACCACCAGTTGTGACGTTTACACCCAAGCTCCATAAACATGCCTCTGGCCGGTGGCCTCCACAAAGGCAGAAAGGTGATATGAAGGTAACCCTGCAAAATGCTGACAGGGTGTAAATTACAAACTCCGCATTTACCTGCCTAAATATACACACAGATGTTATAAAAACTCCGGACAACCCATTATGAACATAAACACAAAAGGTTATTTCTCATTATGTTTCTATAATAAACATAAATAAAGCTTATAAAATGTATTTAAAGTCCACATTAATTCAAGATCTCTGCCTTCTCTTAGGCTGCCTTCACATTTGCGGACCCCTCCGCAGCATTCTGCGGAGGGGTCCGCAATGTGTGCGCAGCGGCCGCCCGCTTCTATCTTTATAATGGGAGCGCACGGTGCTGCGCTTCACAGCGCAGGACCGTGCGCACCCATTCACTCCCATATGTGATCTGTGTGCAGGCGGATGCCTGCGCACAGATCACACAGTCTCGTCCGCACCAGGGACGTGACATGTTGCAGAACGCTGCGGAGGGGTCCGCAAATGTGAAGGCAGCCTTAGTGAATGAAAGCTTTCTCATGTGCAGCCTGGTGACCTGTCCTGATCGTGTTTTGCTGACTCAGTTTTGTGGCTTGATTAATCTGAGCAGTGCCTCGTAATGAGCTTATGTGAACAGGACATGATCTGGATGGGCTTTGAGCCTCTGGATGTAAACAAAACGTACGGTAGTTATTCACTGACAGCAGGCTCCGTGTATTGTTTAATTAAAGATTTATATACTGTTAGATCCAGGAATATTTGGACAGTGACCAAATTTGTGATTTGGGCTCTAGACTCCACTATTTTTATTTATTTAAAATTAAACAACTGATGAGATTGAAGTGTAGACTTTCAGGTTTAATTAAAGGGGTTGAACAAAAATATCTTGTGAAATGTTTAGGTATTGCAACCATTTTCTACAAAGCCTCCTCATTACAGGGGCTCAAAAGTAACTTTACCATAAATAAATTCATTTTTAATACTTTCTAGAGAATTGCAGACACTGACTGCCTGAAGTCTAGAAGCCATGGACGTCACCAAACACTGTGTTTCCTCCTTTGTGATGCTTTTCCAGTACTTTACTGCAGCGACTTTAGTTGTAGCATATTCATGGGCTTTTTGCCTTATTTTTTTTAGTTAAAGGGAACCTGACCTCTAAAAATCAGCCCCCAGCCTATTAATACCTGTCTCTGCACCATCATTATTGTGTTCTAGCCATCCCTTTGTGTTAAAATTGGGTATTTTCTAAAGTTTATAAAAGTGCTTTTATTACATGTTGAACTGCGGCGTTTCAGTTCTTGAGGTCACACAGGGTGTTCCCACCTGTACTTCAATTATTCACACCCTGATGGACATGCTAAGCCATAGTGATCCTTCTGGTCCTCCTACATGGGCGTATAGCTGATATGACGGTAATCGCGTCATATTCGGCGATCCTGACGTCAGTACACCCATTTGGGTGTAGAGGACCTCACGATGTGCGAGGTTGCTTTACGGCAGCTTATCACACATGGTGATTGACTTGGCCATTGTCGAATTTCCACTTCTTTGCCTTAAAGAGGACCTTTCACCCCTTTCCCCCCACCATGGATTTGAATCTAAGTGCAGCACTGAGTGCAGCAACTTTTATTCTGTCCAGCGCTGGCCTCCTATTGAGTCTGGGAGGCTGCTATTTAGTCCAGGTGGATTATGTCCTCGCTGCCCCTCAGGGTTGCAAAACACGTCCTGCACTTTTTAAACTTCCCGCCCCTCCTGTGATCGGCGCTTGAGTGACAGCCGCATTGAACAGTGCCGAAGTCTCGCAAGACTTCACAAATATTGCGAGACGTCGGCGCGGTGGAGTGTGTGTCCGTGCATTGTGCCAACGTCTCGCGAGACTTCGGCACTGTTCAATGGAGCGCGGACACCCACTCCACCGCCCAGACACGAGTGCAGCTGTTACTCAAGTGCCGGCCAGAGGAGGGGCGGGAAGTTTAAAAAATGCATGGCAGGTTTTGCAGCCCGGAGGGGTGGCGAGGACATCATCCACCTGGACTAAATAGCAGCCTCTCGGACTCGATAGGAGGCCAGCGCTGGACACAATAAAAGTTATTTTCTGTGATATGTGGGGCATGTCTGGGCACATACAGGGGTTATAAAAATCCCATTTACATTATGTGTAAGCTGGTGGGCACAGTTTAAAATGCCCAAAGGGAGTGACAGGTTCCCTTTAACATCACACTATGAGCTCAGATAGGGATGCTTAGAGTAGTACTATAAAGCTGCAGGAACTGATAGTCATAGCTGGGGGAGCATAATTGATCTAACAGGTTCCCTTTAAGCCAATATTGATTATATAACTATCTTGAATATGATTTAGTAAACAGCTAAAATGCCAAAATTTGACACTGTCCAAATATATCTGGACCTAAATGTACATAAGAATGAAAAACTGTGTATTAAAGGAGTCGCACTGATCCCTATGACTCACACAGGAATTATAAGTGTTTTATCTTTTTAGGGTACCTTTACACACGGCTACATTTGTAGCTTGTCACCAGGTAACTTACTGGTTGCAGTGAAATCATGGATACATGGTTCTATCTTGTTGCTGTGTACAAATGGAATCATGTATCCATGATTTCACTGCAACCAGTAAGTTACCTGGTGACAAGCTACAAATGTAGCCGTGTGTAAAGGTACCCTTAGAGAGTCAAGAAGGAAACACTTTAGACTAGGGATAAATGATATGTTTTGTGGCAGCTAGTCTCATGTTGTGCAACCATTAGTATTTATGTGACTCTCTGTCATGAGACTGCCCTATCAGACATTTTGCACAAGAGCGGCTGGATAATACCATTTACAGTGACGTCTATGGGACCTCCTGCAATGAGGTCTTCTTGATACATTACATGTAAATCCATAGCTCTAATATTTCATAGTCATGTAGTATTGTTTTTATAATGAACTCTGCTATACCAGGCTATGTCACCCAGCCAAAGCCTTTAGTGTGACTTGTCAGTGGCTGGTCTTCATGAGGTTATTTTAGGCCAATGGTTTAACAAAAAAAAAAGCCAAATTGCAGACAGGTTGCATTCAAGTTATGGCCACTTTACACGTCCCGATATCGTCGTCTAACTTCGATAAAAAGTCACGTGGTTCGTGCGTTGGTGCCGATATCGCTCGTGCGTTGTGTGGTGTAAATGTGCAATTTGATGCAAGAACGATGTAAAACCGATATCGGGGAAGAATCGTGCAGGCTCTCCAACTGCCCGCTATTGGATAGACAATCTGGCAGGATCGTGCTATGTGACAGCCCAACACGGACTTGGAGAGCAACTTCCCCTATTCACTCCCATGTTAAATGGGCGTTCCCTGGTTCGCTGGTACAAGGGGGCGTAGACATCGCAGTTGTGTTGCCTGCCGATATCTCCCTGTGTGACAGCTCCTATATGATCTTGGATTTTAGCCAAAAAAATGTGCGCTCCCGCACTGTTGTATACAATATCGAAACGATGTTGGGACGTGTAAAGTGGCCATCAGAATCCGTGCTCCCAACAGGTTTATGTTTTTTTTTGCCATGGTTGTGTTGTGGTCACATTAGATTATGGATTTGTAAAATATCTCCCTCTTCATACCCGTCTGTGTACTTCTAGCTTAATGGCACATTTGGATGAGCCGACAATAAGTGAACATGTTTTCATAACAATCCTTTTTCCCAATTATTGGCTGAAGTAAACATGAAAATGAACGAGAGCAATGCTTGTTCTCCACATGGTCAGATCATTTATATCAGCATAAAAATCATCTTTATCAGCGGCACAGCACCCATCGTAAACAAGCGATGTGCTGCCGATAATGTGTGGAGGCAGAATGATTATTAATAAATAAGGGTGCCTTCACATTAGCGTTTGCCGCCGCAGCGTTCGTTGCAGATAATAATTAAACAATCCGCATGCGGATTGCGCACCTATATTTAACATGGAGTCCGCTATCGTCCGCAAGTTGCTGCGTTTGGTGCGTATTGCTGCGTATGGCCGCATATGCGTACGAGTTTCTTGAAAATCCTCCGCCTCTGGACGCAACATGTTGCATTTTTTGGAGTATGAAAAATCCGCAACCATCCGCATGCGGACACCTGCGGATATTATTAGCATTGCTGTCTATGGATACGCAAGGCTAAGCAACACATTTCGTATGACTTGTTTTGGGACTCATGCGGACAGCATAGTGCGCATGCCCAGAAAAGGTTTAAAGGTAGACGCCCACTCTCCACCCATGCCTCTGCCCATAAACATCTACAAGCACGTGTGCCGCACAACTGTTGGCTGGGTGTATTATGCATTTGCCTTTAGTCACTCCTAAATGGGAGTTCCTATGAAGCAGGAAGGCGGATACTTCCTAAAGTTTTGTCGTACGCATGCGGAGAATAAACGCATGCCGATGCATAAACGCATGCATACGCAAGGAAACGCTGCATTTTTTTAATAGGATTTTGGATGCACTTGCATATAAAAAACCGTGCGTTTGACTGCGTATGCATGCATATTGCCTTGCGGATACGCATGCGCATCATACGCTGCGGCGGCAAACGCTAATGTGAAGGCACCCTAAGTGAGCACAAATCAACCTCTATATGGACATGGGTCAGGATCGGCATATCTAAATGGATCTTTACAGGATTAGCGGATGCTCCCAAATGTGATTGCAAGGGGCTCTTCTACTGACAATATCTCGTTTGCAGCTATGTATAGATTCAGCAGTCTGGATTTATTCAAAATTACCGTATGTGATAGGCAGCAAGATAAAATGTAAACTTGTAGGTACTGTTCGGCTGAAGTGAGAATGTGTCTATCATATGTTATGTCTTTCTAAAGAGTTTACCAGCTTCATGTCTTTACTTAAAAAAGATTAGAAATGATTGCTCAGTGTGTGTAAATTAAAGGGGGTTTCTGTTTTCTTAGGCTGGAGTCACACCGGCTTAAGGCATCGGATGCGATATGCTAATGACCATCGGCTCAGGTTCCTGCGATCAAATCACAGATTAAGCTCCCCATTAATTACCGCCCACGACATATGTAGTGCTGTACTCGCGTTGCTGCCGAGTGCAGTGCAATGTTTCACTCGCACCCATAGACATTTATGGGTGCGCATGATTTGAGACTTGCAATCGCAGCATGCTGCACTTTTTTTTTTCCCTCAGTTCGTATAGGGTTGAGGAAATACTTGCAGGTCTGAGTTATATGATTGCATTTGGGCCCATGTTTGACAATGTAAAATTTGCTCACAATCACACTCGTGTTAGTCGCACGCCAAGTGTGACTTCAGCCATTAAGTCAAAATAGCATTGCATTAACTGATCGGATGCCTAAGCGGTCTGTACCTACATAATTCTGCTTATATATTTTATATGCCCCATGTGCATTTCCTTACCACAGGGTCACATGGTACTACCTGAGGTGACATCAGTGATGCTGATCCTACATCACCACAACTGCTCATCATTAATTCTGAGTTTTTGCTTTTCCTGAACCTGTACCTTGCCCTGTGTGCAGTCAGATAGGAGCAGTGCACTGTCCAGGGGTCAACTGAACCATCCGGGGAGGGGAAAGGAGCTCAGGACCTAGTCCTCACTAATCTGCAGACAACTAAAGTGCCTGTCAAATTATTAAAAAAATCATGTTCAAAGTTTAATTACTCTCTAAAATAAACTAATTGTTTTGTGCAGTAAAATTTGTCCCTAGTGCATATTGCACGTGTCTTGTCCCTGTGTTTTTCTCACATTGAACAAAAAATAAGAAATCTTGTCAATTCCTGGTGTTTTTTTCTTGCATGCAGGATTTATTGGAAGCAGAAATATCTCCTTTAATCACAAATAATTATGCCCCAACATTCTGTGTGCAGATACCTTTAGTAACAGTTGTACCTGATGATCAGCAGGATGCCAGTGTTATTTAGTAGGAAGATCTTTCCTGCCATATATGAGCGCTTGGTTCGGTCGAGCTTCTATATGTGTTCTGCTGTGAAACCGGAAAAACCACTGCTAGACATTTGTGGTAGTAACCCCAAAAAACATAAGGATCGGGCATTGATATTCCAAGTACCTAATGCTGGAAAGTCAGGAGGTCTCCAAACTCCGCAAATGGTCTCCTGGTCCTGCTAAAATTGATGGGTATGGCCGTTCTTGATCTAATGTGATTGGGGGCCTTTAGACCCCCACCTATCTTAATATTGAAGGTGTAGAACATCAGTCAGTAGCTGTTCTGTCCCGTTAGTAGTTTCCTATGATCAGTACTTGATGCTTGTTCACAGCAGAGATGACACAAGCTTCACTTCTCCTTCGCTCCTGCTTTCTTCAGCACATCTCCAGTTATTTTATTGATGATCGCTGCTCTGACACATCCAGTATTTGAGATTGTTCACATGGAAACGTTCCATGGTGGCTTTACTTTGTTTGTGTCCTGGTTAAATGAGATCTTTGAGGACAAGTTCTTGTGCTAATAAGAGATGAGACGCTAGACGTTGGCCTGTTATCTTATTAGTGTGGGTGTATGAAGGGCTTAGGCATTGGAGTAGAACACAAGTGTCAAGTTGTTGGACAGTTTCTTGGTGTATTGATGACCTGGACCGGATTTATCTTTTTTTTTTTTCAAGTGTTTAAAATTGGTTAAAAACTTTTAATGTGTCTGAAAGGTGGAGACAAAACTGTACCCTGAAAATTGCATGTCCTCATAGGCAAAAATGCTGCGGGTTTAATTGCAGAAATACTGATATTTTCACACAAATTTCACTTTTCATTGCAAAGGACTAAGGCTGGGTTCACATTAGGGTTCCCCTTCACAGCGTTCTGCGGAGGGGAATCGCCATGTGTGCGCAGCGGCCGCCAGCTCCTATCTTTATAATGGGAGCGCACGGTGCTGCGCATGACCGTGCGCACCCATTCACTCCTATATGTGATCTGTGCGCAGGCGGAACACATGCGCACACATGGCGATTCCCCTCCGCAGAACGCTGCGGAGGGGAACGCTAATGTGAAGCCAGCCTAATCCGCAGACTAAAGTGACGAGCTGAGAATTTTATATCCACCCTTTTAACGCTGCAGATTTCAAACTGCTATCCACAAAGCTGCAATTATATAGAAAATCAAGATGATGGAAAATCTGCCACTCATACAATCTTTGTGCACATGCCCTTACAATATTAATTTGGACACATTTAATTAAATGTCGCCAGGTCAAAAATATTCATTTTTATTCTCTTTTATTCCTGATGCTTACTTACCGTATATACTCGTGTATAAGCCGACCCGTGTATAAGCCGACCCCCCTACTTTTGCCCCCAAAACCTGGGAAAACCTATTGACTCGTGTATAAGCCGAGGGTGGACCCCAGCACAGGTATACAGCCCCCAGCAGTGTGGTATACAGGCCCCCCAATGGTAGTATACAGCAGCCTCCCCAGTGGCATATACAGGCCCCAGTAGTATATACAGCAGCCTCCCCAGTGGTATATACAGACCCCACCAGTATATACAGCAGCCCCAGTGGTATATACAGCAGCCCCAGTGGTATATACAGCAGCCCCAGTGGTATATACAGCAGCCCCAGTGGTATACAGGCCTCAGCAGTATATACAGCAGCCCCCAGGGGTTATACAGCAGCCCTCAGGGGGTACCAACAGCCCCTGGGGGTACCCAGCAGCCCCCAGGGGGTACCCAGCAGCCCCCTGGGGGTACCAACAGCCCCCTGGGGTACCAACAGCCCCCTGGGGGTACCAACAGCCCCCTGGGGGTACCCAGCAGCCCCCAGGGGGTACCCAGCAGCCCCCTGGGGGTACCAACAGCCCCCTGGGGGTACCCAGCAGCCCCCTGGGGGTACCCAGCAGCCCCCTGGGGGTACCAACAGCCCCCAGGGGGTACCTAGCAGCCCCCAGGGGGTACCCATCAGCCCCCAGGGGGTACCCATCAGCCCCCAGGGGGTACCCAGCAGCCCCCTGGGGGTACCAACAGCCCCCAAAAGCTGGCACTGTCCCCCCTTGTAAGGGCCCCCCCCCCCCCCGCTGCTTATACATTACCATCCCGGTGTTCTGATTGGCGCCGCTCCTCGGTGCTTCTTCTTCATCCTCCGTCCTCGCTGGCTGCATCCGGGATCTCCGGCCGTCGCATATGACTTCATCGCGCGACGGCCGGTGTTCTAAAAAAAAAAAAAAAATACTGTACACAGAGGGACAGTGGGAATAAAATAAGGGCAGACACGGCCACTTTTCTCTTGCTGACAGATCCGTTTTGAGAACATTGTTATGTGTGTGATGTAACCTTGTGTTTTTTCTTCTTCCATGAACAGATCTGAGGAAGCAGGCCCGGCAGCTGGAAAACGAACTAGATCTGAAATTAGTGTCCTTTAGCAAACTCTGTACAAGCTATTCCCACAGTAACTCCAGAGAGGGAAGACGCGACAGGTATAGGTACTACCTGATTTTATTTTTATCAACTCCTTTTTCTTTCCTTTGGGTCCATTTTTACTATTAGTTTTTACCTTTTATATTAAAATTCTAATGACTAATTCATCACCATTTGTTCCAAGCCTTAGTAATAAATGGAAGGAAACTACAGTAATAAAACTATTCTATATACAGTACAGACCAAAGGTTTGGACACACCTTCTCATTTAAAGAGTTTTCTTTATTTTTATGACTATGAAAATTGTAGATTCACACTGAAGGCATCAAAACTATGAATTAACACATGTGGAATTATATACTTAACAAAAAAGTGTGAAACAACTGAAAATATGTCTTGTATTCTAGGTTCTTCAAAGTAGCCACCTTTTGCTGTGATTACTGCTTTGCACACTCTTGGCATTCTCTTGATGAGCTTCAAGAGGTAGTCACCGGAAATGGTTTTCACTTCACAGGTGTGCCCTGTCAGGTTTAATAAGTGGGATTTTTTGCCTTATAAATGGGGTTGGGACCATCAGTTGTGTTGTGCAGAAGTCTGGTGGATACACAGCTGATAGTCCTACTGAATAGACAGTTAGCTGCTTTTTTCTTGCCATAATACAAATTCTAAGTAAAGAAAAATGAGTGGCCATCATTACTTTAAGAAATGAAGGTCAGTCAGTCCGAAAAATTGGGAAAACTTTGAAAGTGTACCCAAGTGCAGTTGCACAAACCATCAAGCGCTGCAAAGAAACTGGCTCACATGAGGACTGCCCCAGGAAAGGAAGACCAAGAGTCACCTCTGCTGCAGAGGATAAGTTCATCCGAATCACCAGCTTCAGAAATCGCAGGTTATCAGCAGCTCAGATTAGAGACCAGGTCAATGCCACACAGAGTTCTAGCAGCAGACACATCTCTACAACAACTGTTAAGAGGATACTTTGTGCAGCAGGCCTTCATGGTAAAATAGCTGCTAGGAAACCACTGCTAAGGACAGGCAACAAGCAGAAGACACTTGTTTGGGCTAAAGAACACACGGAATGGACATTAGACCAGTGGAAATCTGTGCTTTGGTCTGATGAGTCTAAATTTGAGATATTTGGTTCCAACCACCGTGTCTTTGTGTGACGCAGAAAAGGTGAACGGATGTACTCTACGTGCCTGGTTCCCACCGTGAAGCATGGAGTAGGAGGTGTGATGGTGATGGGGTGCTACACCAGATGACCTGGCCTCCACAGTTAACAGACCTGAACCCAATCGAGATGGTTTGGGGTGAGTTGGACCGCAGAGTGATGGCAAAAGGGCCAACAAGTGCTAAGCATCTCTGGGAACTCCTTCAAGACTGTTGGAACACCATTTCGGGTGACTACCTCTTGAAGCTCATCAAGAGAATGCCAAGAGTGTGCAAAGCAGTAATCAAAGCAAAAGGTGGCTACTTTGAAGAACCTAGAATATAAGACATATTTTCAGTTGTTTCACACTTTTTTGTTAAGTATATAATTACACATGTGTTAATTCATAGTTTTGATGCCTTCAGTGTGAACCTACAATTTTCATAGTCATGAAAATACAGAAAACTCTTTGAATGAGAAGGTGTGTCCAAACTTTTGGTCTGTACTGTATCTATCTGAATAGTTGTAGAAATTTCTAGAAAACGTCCCAAGAACTGTCTCTGTAATGACCATGACTAGTGATGAGTGAGTAGCGAAATATTTGTAATCGCTATACTCGTAATGAGTTCTTTGTAATGCTCGTGTATTCGTTAAAATAGCGAATTCAGTGAAAAATGCAGTACTTCAAAACTAGGTGTTGGATTATTGATATAGTTGTAGTATGATAGCAGACCTCGTGGCCATTGTTGGCCTCCTGCTGCCATGAAAACCAATTGAAACCCATCATCATGTCGTAGGGGAGGTTATACTATCTCATCTGAAGCTCCTCCCTTTATATAACCACAATGATGTCGCTTACTATGCTGTAGGTCTCAGCATTGTCATTCAGTGATTAGAGACCACGGAGAGTAGAGGTACTTTGCTCATTACCACAGTCTCTGATGTAGCAGAGCTGCATGCATCCAGGAAGACGAGGGTGGGGAGGGGGCAATAAAGATAGGATCACTATTTTGAACAAAATGATTTGTCTTGGTGTTGTCTTTTTTTTTTTTTTTTTTCAACTATAAGTTTTTATTGGATTTTTTATAATACAGAGAAAAGGAATAAACCATCAAATGAATTGCATTAATACAAAAACATAAAGGAGGAATGACAAGTGACTTAGGTTATGGTGTTTTTAGGTGAAACCCCTAGGGGTTTTGCGTCCATATCGTCAAATGTTTCTTGTGTCCTTGGTGGTAGCAATCCACCACTTCCAAGGAGTCAGTATGATCTGGTACATTTCCCGTAAAGGGACATCCAGGTGCGCAGGGTCACCAATAGTGCTCACCTCCCTTGAACAATAGATAGTAACAAATAAGTAATAATTAGACAAATAACAACCAGGAAAACCAAGATAGAAAAAGGATCGAACAGGGAGGTGGAGGGGGATAGGGAGGGATATAAAGAAGGGGGGGAGAGAGAGAGGGGGAGTAGGGGAGGGAAGGATAGGGGAGTAAGACCTCCCAGGACCAGGGAGAATGTCTCAACATTAAATACCCTCCTGGGCGGCGAAGTAATCCCACGGGGCCCAGACCTGATTGAATTGGTCCACTCTGGCTGCCAACAGGGCTGTCAGGTACTCCATCCTTCTGATATCTGACAACCTAGTGAACAAATCCTTAAGGGAAGGTGGTTCCAATCTCCTCCAAAAGAGGGCGATCAAGCATCTAGCTGCAGTGAGAATATGCAAGAGAAGCTTAGACGCCAGTTTGCCCACCCGTCCAGTGTGTGCATTGAGAAGGTATACCAGTGGGTCCGGTTCCATGTCAACAAACAGAACCTTTATAATAAGATCCCTAACAGATCTCCAGAATCCCCCCAACCTTGGACATGACCAAAAGATATGAAGTAGGTCGCCCACATCTCGGCTACATCTCCAACAAGTGTCAGGTAAAAGTGGGTTTAATTTATGGAGAAATTCAGGGGTGTGGTACCAAAACATCATGAGCTTATATTGGTTTTCCTTGTAGAGTGTGCATATGGAGGTTTTGGATGCTCTGTCCCAAATGTATTGCCAGGTCTGGAGGGAAATCTGTCTGCCCAAAAGGGCTTCCCATTTCTTCATATATGAGAAACTCTCCCGCTCTCCACTGCCCAGGACAGCGAGGAGTTGGTAGATTTCTGAAATCAGACCCTTAGTGCTTGTTCCCCTCCTGCATATTTTTTCGAATTCTGAAGGGACTGACACCCCCGAGGTGCCATATAGGGATGTGGCGAAGTCTCGAATTTGGAGGTATTGATAGAAAGCTCTATTAGAGGTGGGGTGGTTTTCAAGCATTCAAAGGATTGGATCCCCATAGTCCTTTTATCGACAATGTCCGCAAACCTAAAAAGGCCCGCGGACAGCCACGGGTGGACCATCGCTGGCTCCAGCCCCCCCGGTAGTAGGGGGTGATATATAAATGAGATCATTGGTGACGATGGGGAGGCCAGGGCAAATCTCCTTTGACAATGCTTCCAAACCTCCCAGGTCACCTGCATTGGACCTAGTAAAGGGATTTGTGGAACCACCTGAGCAGGTGGCCATAATAAAGAGTTGGGATGGACGGGTGCCAGCCACAATTTTTCAATTTCCGTCCATTTATTATATGCCCAGAGAGCTGACCAAGATGGGATTCTTCGGAGGTGTGAGGCCCAATAGTACCTCACAATATCTGGAACTGAGAGGCCGCCTCGAGATCTGTGGGTTGTCATAATATCCTTGGCTATTCTATGTCTCTCATTATTCCACACAAATCTCATGATGGCCGTCTGGAGAGATCTAAGATCCCCCAGAGGGACCGTCACTGGTAAGGTCTCGAAGTAGTATAGAAGCTTAGGGACCAGCGTCATTTTCAACGCGGCAACCCTACCCAGCCAGGACAAAGACAATGGTGCCCATTTAAAGAGGAGGGCCCTCAGCTCCTTAAAGAGCGGGGGGAAATTATGTTTATAAAGAGTACCAAAGGAGGCCGAAATATTGACCCCCAGGTACTTTATAGTGTCCGTCTTCCACCTGAATTTAAAATTCAGGGTCAGATAGTCCAGTACATCCGGTGGAATGTTGATGGGCAGAGCTTCTGTCTTACTCTGATTTATCTTATAACCTGAGAAGGAACTGTATATTTTTAAAGAGGACATCAGATTAGGGAGGGAGACATGGAGGTTCGTCAAGGTGAGAAGGACATCATCAGCAAAAAGGGATATTTTAAATTCCTTCGTGCTGAGAGCCACTCCTGAGATATCTTTATTGTTGCGGATGTCAGCGGCTAGCGGCTCAATGCACAGAGCAAAAAGGAGGGGGGAAAGTGGGCATCCCTGCCTTGTCCCATTAGAGATAGGGAAGGAGGGAGAAGTAATAAAGGGAAGTTTAATGGACGCTGTGGGGAATCTATAGAGAGCTCTGATTGCACTGAGAAATCTTCCCGGAAGGCCAAAGGATTGAAGACATGCGAACATGAAGGACCAATCTAAGCGGTCAAAAGCCTTTTCGGCGTCCAGGCTTAAGGCTAGCATCTGTTGGCTCCGTCGGTTGACCACGTCTATCAAGTCTATAACACGTCTTGTGTTATCTCCCCCTTGGCGGCAGGGTATAAACCCGACCTGGTCTTTGTGAACAACCTGAGGGAGCCAAGGAGCCAACCTGTTTGCCAAAATCTTAGCATAAATTTTTATGTCAGAGTTCAACAGTGCGATGGGCCTGTAGTTGGCACAGTCCATAGGGTCCCTGGGAGGCTTAGGAATAAGTATGAGGTGGGAGTGTGACATGGAGGTGGGTATGCCCGAGCCATCCATAAAGGAGTTAAACAAAGAGGTCATATGAGGGAGGAGAGTTTTGGCAAAGGTTTTATAGTATAAGTATGTGAGGCCATCTGGGCCCGGGGATTTACCTTGAGGCAGGTCTTTTAAAGTCTCTTCTACCTCTTCGCATGTGATTGGTTGGTCTAGAGCCGCTAGAGCTTCCGCTGGGAACTTAGGGAGATTAAGGTTCGTTAGATAAGCCTCCATGTCTCTGCTCCTCCGAGAGACGTCCCCTCCTCCGGGATTGGGAAGATTGTAGAGACGTGTGTAGTGGGATAGAAAAATATTTGAGATATTAGAGGGGTTGTAGTGGATCATACCATCAGTATCTCTGAGAGCCTGAGGACAAGCCCTAGAGGTACTCTCCTTTAGCCGACGCGCCAATAGGGAGTGGGCCTTATTCCCCCTTTTGTAGTATCTCTGCTTGGAGTAAAGGAGTAATTTTTCTATTTTTTTAATTGAGATATCTTTTAATTTTTCACGCAGGCACAGAATTTTACGCAGTACGGGAAGGGACGGGCCGGTCACCAATTTAGCTTCTAGGGACTTCAGCTGGGAGGTCAGCGTACGACGCTGAGCCGCGTCATCTCTTTTAATTCTGGCACCCTCTCTGATACAGTGACCCCTCATCACCGCTTTATGGGCCTCCCAGAGTATAGACATCGAGGAGACCGACATCTGGTTAAACTGGAAATATTCTTCTAAATGTTTATGTAATGAGGTCTTAGCAAGGGGGTCTTTCATCAGAAACTCATTCAAACGGCAGTGTCCGAAGGACCTTGGGGCCCGAACCTCCTTGAGGTCTAGAATCACAGGGGAGTGATCTGACCAAGTTATGGCCCCAATTTCAGACCTTTCCATTATATGGAGCAGAGCGCTACTTACAAGAAGTAGTCGATCCTTGTGTGCGTCTGATGAGGGGCTGAGTAGTAAGAGAAGGATCCCTCTCCAGGATGATCCACCCTCCATGTGTCAAACAGGATCTCCCTCCTGATCAACTGCCTAAATTCTAGAGACAGCCTCTGTAGGCCCTCAGAAGGGGGAAATCCCCTGACCGAATGGCGGTCTTGTGTGCATGAGAAGGGAGCATTGAAGTCCCCACCTAATAGTATGGGAGCCGGAGGGAGATCACGAAGAAGGGAGAAGATCCTCCTAAAGAAGGGAACCTGTCCCGAGTTTGGGGCATAGATATTTGCTAAAATCAGTCTCTGCGCTCCCAGCTGAGCCTCCAAAACCACGAATCTTCCGTTTGGATCGCTATGTGTACGATGGATGTGAACCGGACAACTGGCTGATATTAGGATGGCAACCCCCCCCCTCTTATTT
>JARQOC010000002.1:91823250-91857298 GCA_033576535.1 Allobates femoralis | reverse complement strand
GCGTGTCTAAAATTAATATAAAATACTATATATATATATAAAATGTATTTTATATTTATATATAAAATATATATATATATATATATATAAAATTAAAAATATATATATTTTTTTGTACAAAAAACTGTGTCAGAATTTTTTAGGAAAGTTGTTTTTTAAGGGGATTAGCTTTATTTTTGATCAAAAACTATGTTTTTCAATCAACCCAAACGACTCAAAATTATCAAAGCTTAAAATTTTTGGGAAAATTGGAGTGTTTTTTTTTTAAAATTTGGCTATCTTAGGGCAAAGGGTCAAAACATAAGCCCTTGGTCTGTTTTTGGCTTCATTTTTGTCATTTTTTTTTCTAAGTCCAAAAACTGACAGAAAAACGGATTGGATGTAATAAACACCCTGTCCGTTTTTTTCTGGACCTCAAAACATTGCTCTGTCCGTTATTGAGCCAAAAACGTTGCTAGCAACGTTTTTGGCATCAGTTAAAAAACGCATGTGTTTTTTTAACATGGGGCCCTATGGGAAACGCATGCGTTAACGCATATGCATTTTTAATGAAAAAATGACTAAGTCCAAAAACGTTCAGGGGTGCAGGAGGCTCAAAAAGCACCCTATAAAAAACGGATTGGTGATGAAAATCACTTCCAAAAAACGGACTGCTATGTGTGACCCCAGCCTTAGGAGGATATATGTTTGTGTAGGTAGCTATTACTGTGCAGAATTATTAGGCAACTTAATAAAAAACAAATATATTCCCTTCTCACTTGTTTATTTTCATCAGGTAAACTAATATAACTGCACAAAATTTAGAAAAAAACATTTCTGACATGCAAAAACAAAACCCCCAAAAAATTAGTTACCAATATAGCCACCTTTCTTTATGATGACACTCAACAGCCTTCTATCCATAGATTCTGTCAGTTGCTTGATCTGTTTACGATCAACATTGCGTGCAACAGCCACCACAGCCTCCCAGACACTGTGCCGAGAGATGTACTGTTTTCCCTCCCTGTAGATCTCACATTTTAAGAGGGACCACAGGTTCTCTATGGGGTTCAGATCAGGTGAACAAGGGGGCCATGTCATTATTTTTCTTCTTTTAGGCCCCTTTCACATCAGCGGTTTTTGCCGATCGCGGCAGATGCGGTAAAAAAACGCAACTGCCGCGATTACCGCATAACCGCTGCACTTGCAGCACAGTTGCGGCAAGCCCCATGCAATGTCTATGGGGCTTGCGGTAAGTGTGCGGCAGGTACAGCAAGTGCGGTTTCGGCACTTGCGGCAGGTGCGGCCGCGAAAAAAAAACGCGGTCAGCTGCGTTTTTTTTTGCGGCCGCACCTACCGCAAGTGCCGATACCGCACTTGCCGCACCTGCCGCAAGCCCGCATAGACATTGTATGGGGCTTGCCGCAACTGTGCCGCAAGTACAGCGGTTATGCAGTAATCGCGGCAGTTGCGGTTTTTTCACCGCATCTGCCGCGATTGGCAAAACCGTTGATGTGAAAGCACCCTTAGACCTTTACTGGCCAGCCACGGTGTGGAGTAGTTGGAGGCATGTGATGGAGCATTGTCCTGCATGAAAATCATGTTTTTCTTGAACGATACTGACTTCTTCCTGTACCACTGCTTGAAGAAGTTATCTTCCAGAAACTGGCAGTAGGTCTGGGAGTTGAGCTTCACTCCATCCTCAACCCGAAAAGGTCCCACAAGTTCATCTTTGATGATACCAGCCCATACCAGTACCCCACTCCCACCTTGCTGGCGTCTGAGTCGGAGTGGAGGTCTCTGCCCTTTACTGATCTGGCCGCTGGCCCATCCATCTGGCCCATCAAGAGTCACTCTCATTTCATCAGTCCATAAAACCTTCGAAAAATCAGTCTTAAGATATTTCTTGGCCCAGTCTTCACGTTTTATCTTATGTTTCTTGTTCAAAGGTGGTCGTTTTTCAGCCTTCCTTACCCTGGCCATGTCCCTGAGTATAGCACACCTTGTGCTTTTTGATACTCCAGTAACGTTGCAGGTCTTAAATATGGCAAAACTGGTGACAAATGGCATCTTGGCAGCTTCACGCTTGATTTTCCTCAACTTATGGGCAGTTATTTTGCGCCTTTTTTGTCCATCACGCTTCTTGTGACCCTGTTGGCTGCTTGCCATGAAATGCTTGATTGTTCGGTGACCACACTTCAAAAGTTTGGCAATTTCAAGACTGCTGCATCCCTCTGCAAGACATCTCACAATTTTGGACTTTTCAGAGCCTGTTACTTGCAAGTACGTTGGCTGCACAACACAAACATTGGGGGCACGTATGAATGGCCACAGACACTAGACATAAAACAGTTTTAACAAACACAGTCTACCAAGGCATTTATTAAACACAAAAAAGCTTTTGTATTAGAGATACTCCGGCAGAACAATTACCTACAGATGTTACAAACCGCAATATTCTTCTTCATCATAAAGAATCTTATTGGATTTACTGTTTGTATGCTTGTAAATAGCCGAAAAGCATTGTATGGACCACGTGAATAGACAATAAAGATTCCTCTAATATACAGCTGTTAAGAATGTGAATCAGATGTATTTGGGGAGCGCTGTCATCTCCTGGCTTTAAACCTTCCTATATTCACTTGACTTTGGCAAATCCATTGGAGGAGCTATCCGTAGGTATCCGGGTGAGCTGCAGACCCTACGTGAGAGGAATAAGACCAACTATTTGTAAGTGAGACTGAGGTCTTAGTTTTGAAGCTGACATTTATCTTCTACACAGTGAGCGCATATATAAGTATACAGCTATAAATCCTAATAGCAATATTACTCTCAGATAGGTGCCGTGCCTGTCTCTCTCACTTTTTCTCCCTTCTCTTAGGGCATTTATTGAGTTATCATTTCTTCTTTGGTTATCATTGCCAAAATAGTAGACTCAAAGTTAATTTGACTGGAAATGTCAGGATCGTGTCCATCTTAGTTTGCTAGTTCAGAGTTAGTAAAGTCCTGCTCTGTCCATTTCGGCTTTGACTATGTCCAGTTTGCCTTGGTTCATGGTTCGTACATTCCAAGTTTCAAACTTTATAATAACTCTTCTGCTTTTGATCTTCCTTTTCAATAAAGCAATATCAGCACCAAGACCTCCTTGCGGCCTTCATCCTGGCACGTCATGAGACTTGATGGTATATAGGTCAACCATCAACTCTTCCCCATCTTCTAGCACTATATCAAATTCCTTTAGTTGTACTCTCCATCAAGTTAACTTGGCATGATACGGAAGTAGATTGCCAGTCCTTTCTTCAACCGAGTAATGTGTCTTCCATTAAGGAGCCACTCTGAATCAAAGTTGTATGTTGCCTGTTGCCAATACAAAAGAGCCTCATTGTGCAACATCCTGCTGCCTACGTTAGCACTGGATAGTATGCTTAGTTTAGTATCTCAGTTGAAACCTGTGGTGGAAATGTGGGGTGTTCCTGATGGTAAAATACTTTGCTGATGGCATGGCTGATGGCTTTCAACATCACTGATTCACATAAATACAAACATTGAAAATGCTTATACACCGGAGCAAACTATTATGTGTTGTTGGTGGGTTTGCTGCTGTAGGTCTGGGGGGGGACCATGTGTAGCCCTACCCTAATTGTGTAGGATTTATAGACGAATCTATAGATACATTTGTATAGCTATTTTTAAAATGTCGACTCAGCGCTACCCTCTTTGCTTCATGGCTTATTCCTATATTTACATAAAAATGAGAACACTTCAAAGTCTTAGGGTACCGTCACACCCGGCGACAATTTTTTAGGCGATGCTGGGGAGTGGCCTATCGCCGCCGACATCGCCAATGCGTCGGCTAATGTGAATGGGCGAGGGCAACGCATTTGGGTAGTTGCCTGGTTTCAGAGCAGTGCTCTGAAACCAGGCAACCACTCTGGGGCGATGTGTAAACATCGCCCCATGTAAATGGGGGACGGCGATCTGCCAGGCGATGGGAGCCATAGCCTCCCATGTTAAGGCATCGCCGCCGGGGTTTTTAGACACCCCAGCGGTGCCGCCGCCTGTCAGATCGTCGGTGTGTCGCCAGAGGTGTCGCCGCATGTAAACATGTGACGGCGACGCTGGCGGGGCGCCAAGAACGTGCGCGCTCCCCCCGTCGCCGCAAACATCTCCGGCGACGTCATAGGCCCCTATGTAACCCTGTTTCAGGATGTTTATTCTAAAATCACAAGTTATTATTTGCACATGTATTTTTATATAAAAACTCATTAAAAAACTTTTAAAATGTATAAATCATATGTAACTATATGTAATATAACACATAACTATATGTAACTATATGACATAGAATACATAACTATATGTAATAGAACTGATATCCGTATATTTATGAATTTTAAAAGTTTTTTAATGAGTTTTTATATAAAAAATACATGTGCAAATAATAACTTGTGATTTTAGAATAAACATCCCGAAACAGGGTTACTAAGACTTTGAAGTGTTCTCATTTTTATGTAAATATAGGAATAAGCCATGAAGCAAAGAGGGTAGCGCTGAGTCTACATTTTAAAAATAGATTCACATAATAGATTCACATAAATACACATAATAAATAAATACACATAATAAACACACAATAGAGACTACAAGAACACAATACATACATTAAATATTCAATAACACATCACATACATGTAACAAATACACACAGATAATGCACAATACAGAGTAACAAAAAATACATAGTACCGACATCAGATAACGCTATACAGACATTAAACATACAATACAAACAACAAATACAGAATACACATAACGCATACATGGTAATACATAACTATACAGAGCTAAATAATTTTAAAACACAAAGCCCCAAAATGCCAAAATACAGTGCTGAAATAATGAAAAAAAAACAAATACCAATGTATAGTGAAACTTTTTCCAATAACATACAGTGCCTGAATATGTGTCAAAAAAAGGAAAGAAAAATCCCATCAATTAATACCACTGGACAGTGCTAAAAAAATACAAAAATACCAATACATACCCAAAAATCCCATCAGCTAATGACAATATAGAGTGCTTAAAATATACCCCCCTGTCAAATATACAGTGCTCAAAAATGTGTAACAAATTTACTTTACAAAGCTAAACTAAGGCTGGCTTCACACTAGCGTTCCCCTCCGCAGGACACTGCAAGCTGAGAGCAGGCACTGCAAGTCCCTATGGTTAACATGAGGATGCACGTGCCTGCGCTCAGGTGCAGATTGGCATGCGCACCCTGTGCGCACTCATTCACTGCCATGTATGATTTGTACGCAAGCAGTTTGAATTGTATCCTTTAGTGTATAGGCAGCCAGTGCAATGACTGGCATAGAGTAGAAGAGTCTAAATAACGGTTAGCTAGATAGATGATCCTGACTGCTGCATTAAGGATGAACTGGAGAGGGGAGAGTCTAGTGCAGAGGAGGCCAATTAAAAGAGAATTACAATAGTCAAGGCGGGAGTGAATCAGGACCACAATGAGGGTTTTTGTGGTTTCCAAGGTGAGAAAAGGGCAAATCCTAGAGATGTTCGTCAGGTGCAAGTGTCAAGAGCGGGCGAGAGATTGTATATATGAGGAAAGATCAGAGTCAAACATAACACCCAGACAGCGAGCCTGCTGCATAGGCGTTATTGTGGTGCCGCACACTGAGAGAGATATGTCAGATTTAGGGAGGTTAGTGGAGGTCGGGAGCAGAAGAAGTTCAGTTTTGGAAAGGTTGAGTTTCAGATAGAGAGCGGACATGATATTGGAAACTGTGGTTAGACAGTCATTGGTGTTCTTTATTAGAGCAGGAGTATGGTCATGGGAAGAAGTGTATAGTTGTGTGTCATCAACATAAAGATGGTACTGAAAGCCAAATCTGCTCATGGTCTGTCCAATTGGGGTCATGTAGAGAGAGAAGAGGTCCAAGGACTGAACCCTGAGGGACCCCAATAATGAGAGGAAGAGGGGAGGAAGTGGAGCCAGCAAATGATACACTGAAGGAGCTGTCAGATAGATAGGAAGAGAACCAGGAGAGAGTGGTGTCCTTGATGCCGATGGAGTGCAGCATGGAGAGTAGGAGATGGTGGTCAACAGTGTCAAAGGCTACAGAGAGATCAAGAAGAATAAGCAGAGAGTGGTCACCATTACGTTTTGCTGTCAGAAGGTCATCAGTAACTTTGGTGGGAGCAGTTTCTGTACAATGTAGGGGGCAGAAACACGACTGTAATTGGTCTAGAAGAGAAGGAGTAGAGAGGTAACGGGTGAGGCAGGAGTAGACCAGGTGCAACAAGAGTTTAGAAATGAAGGGGAGATTGGAGACCGGTCTGTAGTTATTTGTGCAGGATGGGTCGAGAGATGTTTTCTTTAAAAATGGAGTAATGATCGAGTGTTTGAAGGAGGAGGAGAAAATGCCAGAAGAGAGGAAGAGATTGAAGATTTTGGTTAGGTGAGTGGTGACCACTGGAGAGAAAGACTGGAGTAGGTGTGAGGGAATGGGGTCAGCGCAGGGCCAGTTTTAGGCAAAGTGGGGCCCTGGGCAAAAGGTTAAAGCGGGCCCTAAATGTTCACATATTGCACCGTCACACTCAGACATTTCGGTTACATGTACAAGCACTGAATTCAGATTGGTGAACGAGTGTGATTTATAATATTCAAGTCATTCAGCGCTTGTTTCCGGACTTTTCACACAGGATGATGAAGAATGATGTGTGCAGAACAATCATCGGTAGAGCAATTTGTCCTCTACAGGATCATGTTATCGGCAGCACTTCTGCAGTTTCAAGCAAGGGATGTTCTGTAGAGAGCAAAGATTTTTGTTCCTCCATAAACAATTCATGATGAGCCGCATTTTGCTCGTTTGTTGGGCGATTGCCGAGATGTTTACGCCTACGAACTCTCGTCTGTGCTGGTGGGATTTATAAATGTGGATGTTACATACACACAACACACAGTATGTGACACAAACACTATATATTACATGTATACACCGAGCACACACACATAGACACACACATCCATTCCCATCTTTGTCTGTCTGTGTCATACAGCCCGGCTCCTCCAGGGAGAATCGCTCTTTCTAACCACTTATCTTCTGGCCAAGAGATGGGGATTGTGAAGACAGGACTCCTTATATTGATTAAAAATTACCTACAAGTGTTTAACAAAATAGAATTTACAAACTGGAGATTCAGTAAGGAAAATGTTTCCATAGGATCATCTATTTAAATGTCATCTTTAGCAAAGATCTGCTATATTCTTCATATTATCAAAAAAAAATACATTTGAATTAAGCCCCATCCTGGTGTCTTGTCTTGTTCTGGGGTCACTAGTGGAAATATTGATCTCAAAGGAGTTATCCAGAATTCTATAAACATGACTGATTTCTTTCAAAAACAGCGCCACCCGTGTCTACAGGTTGTATGTGATATTGCAGCTCAGCTTAATTGAAGGTAAGGGGCCTATGCTGTAATACCACATGCCATCTGTACACAGGGGTGGTGCTGTTTTTGAAAGAATGTAGAAAAGTTTTATTAATCCTGGACATCCCCTTTAATGACTTGTAAGTTCTGCTTGATAACTGGCCACAAATGTAGGAATTAAGGAGGTCCCCAAACTCTAATTACTCCCATCATGAACATGTGAAGATTGAAGCCTGTGGGGGGCGCTCCTGCTGCTATTATATGGCAATTACAAGGATTTTATAACTTTTACCACTGAGTGATTTTTCATTTTTGTTTTTTCCTCACCTCTTCCAAGAGCTATAGAGCTTATTATTATGCGGGATGAGTTGTACTATTGAATTACATCATTCATTCTACCACAAAATGTACAGTCATGGCCAAACGTTTTGAGAATGATACAAATATTAATTTTAACAAAGTCTACTGCTTCAGTTTTTCTAATGGCAATTTGCATATACTCCAGAATGTCATAAAGAGTGATCAGCTTAACAGCAATTACTTGCAAAGTCAATATTTGCCTAGAAAATGAACTTTAACCCCCAAAACACATTTCAACATCATTGCAGTCCTGCCTTAACCCCTTCATGACCCAGCCTATTTTGACCCTAAAGACCTTGGCCTTTTTTGCAATTCTGACCAGTGTCCCTTTATGAGGTTATAACTCGGGAACGCTTCAACCGATCCTAGCGATTCTGAGATTGTTTTTTCGTGACATATTGGGCTTCATGCTAGTGTTAAATTTAAGTCGATAATTTTTGCGTTTATTTGTGAAAAAATCAAAAATATGGCAAAAATTTTGAAAATTTCACAATTTTCACATTTTTAATTTTTTTTTCTGATAAACAAGAGAGATATGTGACAGAAAAAAAGTTATTAAATAATATTTCCCACATGTCTACTTCACATCAGCACAATTTTGGAAAAAAAAAAAATTTTTGTTAGGACGTTATAAGAGTTCAAAGTTCATGAGCAATTTTTCATTTTTCAACCAAAATTTACAAAACCATTTTTTTTAGTGACCACATCACATTTGAAGTCCTTTTGAGGGGTGTACATGACAGAAAACACCCAAAAGTGACACCATTCCAAAAACTGCACCCCTCAAGCTACTCAAAACTACATTCGAGAAGATTATTAACCCTTCAGGTGCTTCACAGGAACTAAAGCAAAGTGGAAACAAAAAATGGATATTTTAATTTTTTTATCAAAAATGTTCTTTTAGCCTCAATTCTTTCATTTTCAAATGGGCAACAGGATAAAATGGATCTTAAAATGTGTTGTGCAAATTCTCCCAAGTACATCGATACCTCATATGTGGTCATAAACCACTGTTTGGGCGCACGGCAGGGCTCAGAAGTGAAGGAGCGCAATTTGACTTTTGGAGCTAATTTTACATTCAAAAAGTGAAATTGCGCTCCTTCCCTTCTGACCCCTGCCATGCGCCCAAACAGTGGTTTATGACCACATATGAGGTATCGGTGTACTCAGGAGAAATTGCCCAACAAATTTTAGGATGAATTTTATGCTGTTGCCATGTGAAAACGAAAAAATTTAGGCTAAAAGAAAATGTTTGTGAAAAAAAAAGTACTATTTCATTTTCACAGATCAATTTGTAAAGCACCTGGGGGTTCAATATGCTCACTACCCATCTAGATATGTTCCCTGGGGGGTCTAGTTTCCAAAATGGGGTCACTTGTGGGGGAGCTCCAATGTTTAGGCACGCAGGGGCTCTCCAAACGCGACATGGTGTCCGCTAACAATTTGAATAAAAATCAGCTCAAATTGTTAGCTGTAACCATGTTGTGTTTAGTGAGCCCCTGTGTGCCTAAACATTGGGGCTCCCCCACAAGTGACCCCATTTTGGAAACTAGACCCCCCAAGGAACGTATCTAGATGCATAGTGAGCACTTTGAACCCCCAGGTGCTTCACAAATTCATCCATAAAAATGAAAAAGCACTTTTTTTTCCACAAAAAAATTCTTTTTTCATTATTATGGATCAATTTGTGAAGCACCTGGGGGTTGAAAGTGCTCACTATGCATCTAGATACGTTCCTTTGGGGGTCTAGTTTCCAAAATGGGGTCACTTGTGGGGGAGCTCCAATGTGGAGACGCACAGGGGCTCTCCAAACGCGACATGGTGTCCGCTAACAATTAGAATGCAAAATGAGCTCAAATTGTTAGCGGACACCATGTTGCGTTTGGAGAGCCCCTGTGCGTCTCCACATAGGAGCTCATCCACAAGTGACCCCATTTTGGAAACTAGACCCCCAAGGGAACGTATCTAGATGCATTGTGAGCACTTTGAACCCCCAGGTGCTTCACAAATTAATCTGTAAAAATGAAAAAGTACTTTTTTTCCGCAAAAATCTTTTTTTTTTCAATAATTTGTGAAGCACCTGGGGGTTCAATATGCTCACTACCCATCTAGATATGTTCCCTGGGGGGTCTAGTTTCCAAAATGGGGTCACTTGTGGGGGAGCTCCAATGTTTAGGCACACAGGGGCTCTCCAAACGCGACATGGTGTCCGCTCACAATTTGAATAAAAATCAGCTCAAATTGTTAGCTGTCACCATGTTGCGTTTGGTGAGCCCCTGTGTGCCTAAACATTGGGGCTCCCCCACAAGTGACCCCATTTTGGAAACTAGACCCCCCAGGGAACGTATCTAGATGCATAGTGAGCACTTTGAACCCCCAGGTGCTTCACAAATTCATCCGTAAAAATAAAAAAGTACTTTTATTTCCACAAACATTTTCTTTTTTCATATTTACAGATTAATTTGTGAAGCACTGGGGTGTTCAAAATGCTCACCACCCATCTAGATAAGTTCCCTGGGGGGTCTAGTTTCCAAAATGGGGTCACTTGTAGGGGAGCTCCAATGTTTAGGCACATAGGGGCTCTCCAAACGTGACATGATGTCCGCTAACAATTTGGGTTGATTTCCATTCAAATTGTTAACAGACACCATGTCGCGTTTGGAGAGCCCCTGTGTGCCTAAACATTGGAGCTCCCCCACAAGTGACCCCATTTTGGAAACTAGACCCCCAGGGAACGTATCTAGATGTATAGTGAGCACTTTGAACCCCCAAGTGCTTCACAAATTGATCCGTAAAAATGAAAAAGTACTTTTTTTCCACAAAATATTTTTTTTTTCATTAATTTGTGAAGCACCTGGGGGTTCAATATGCTCACTACCCATCTAGGTAAGTTCCCTGGGGGGTCTAGTTTCCAAAATGGGGTCACTTGTAGGGGAGCTCCAATGTTTAGGCACACAGGGGCTCTCCATACGCGACATGGTGTCCGCTAACAATTGGAATTGTTAGCGGACACCATGTTGCGTATGGAGAGCCACTGTGTGACTAAACATTATAGCTCCCCCACAAGTGACCCCATTTTGGAAACTAGACCCCCCCAAGGAACGTATCTAGATGCATAGTGAGCACTTTGAACCCCCAGGTGCTTCACAAATTGATCCGTAAAAATGAAAAAATAATTTTTTTGTGGAAAAAAAAAGTACTTTTTTAATTTTATGGATCAATTTGTGAACCACTTGGGGGTTCAAGTACTCACTATGCATCTAGATACGTTCCTTGGGGGGTGTAGTTTCCAAAATGGGGTCACTTGTGGGGGAGCTCCAATGTTTAGGCACACAGGGGCTCTCCATACGCGACATAGTGTCCGCTAATAATTGGAGCTAATTTTCCATTCAACTTGTTAGCGGACACCATGTCACGTATGGAGTGCTCCTGTGTGCCACCAGCACAAGGGCAACTGGAAGAGTTGGGGTACAGCACCAGAAAATGGCACCTCTAATGTGCTATTTTCTGGGGTGGCTGTGAATTGCAATTTGCAGCGTGGGGGGGCACAACATTTGGGTCTCTCCACGATGAGGATTGCAGCCCCCCAACTACCAAGTTGTACCTGGCTGGCATCCAAAAATAAGGCAAAGCTCCTTGTCATTTTATTGGTAGAAGTAAAAAAAAAAAATGACGTGGGACTCCGCCGTATTTTTGGTCAAGCCAGGTACAACTTGGCAGCTACGGACTGCCAGCAATCCCCAGCTGCCTCGTTGTACCTGGCTGGTAACCAAAAATACAGCGAAGCCCATTTTTTTTTTCTAGGACTAATTCTAGAAAAAAAAATGGCGTGGGGCTCCGCCATATTTTTGGTCCAGCCAGGTACAACTTGGCAGCTACGGACTGCCAGCAACCCCCAGCTGCCTCGTTGTACCTGGCTGGTACCCAAAAATACAGCAAAGCCCTTTTTATTTTCTTTCTAGAACTAATTCTAGAAAAAAAAAATGGCGTGGGGCTCCGCCATATTTTTGGTCCAGCCAGGTACAACTTGGCAGCTACGGACTGCCAGCAACCCCCAGCTGCCTCGTTGTACCTGGCTGGTACCCAAAAATACAGCAAAGCCCTTTTTTTTTTCTTTCTAGAACTAATTCTAGAAAAAAAAATGACATAGGGCTCCGCCATATTTTTGGTCCAGCCAGGTACAACTAGGCAGCTGGGGGCTGGATTCCACAGCATGGAGAGGCCCAAGCGTTCTGGGCCCCCCATGCTGCGAATTGCAGCCCGCAGCCGCCCAAAAAAATGGCGCATTCATTGAAGCGCCATTTTCTGGCGCTGTACCCAGACTCTTCCAGTTGCCCTGGTGCCGGTGGCAAACTGAGTAATAAAGGGGTTAATGCCAGCTTGTTATTGGCAGCTGGCACTAAGCCCGAGATTCATAATATAGGGCCAATGTTAGACCCGCCATTAGGAATCTCTGGTAAATAGTCAGAAAATAGACACAGAGAAAAATCTTTTTATTTGAAAAAAAAAACAAACAAAACTTGGACTCCATCTTTATTATAAAGATCCGACGTAGTCCACAACGAAGGTCCCACGGCGCTCGACTGCCTCCGACGTAGTCCACAACGAAGGTCCCACGACGCTCGATCGCCTCTGCTCAATCCAGAGATTGCAGCAAGGGATCAAGTGTCCTCTTCCTACAGACTCTGGGGTCAGAGTTATGGTGCACTGTGTGACAATGATCTGTCATACAGTGCACCATGACTATGATCCCAGAGACTACAACAAGAGGATACTCATCCGCAGTCATCCACGTACGCACACATCCACGGACGCACACATGCACGGACACGCTAACACACATCCACGGACGCACACATGCACGGACACACTAACACACATCCACGGACGCACACATGCACGGACACACTAACACACATCCACGGACGCACACATGCACGGACACACTAACACACATCCACGGACGCACACATGCACGGACACACTAACACACATCCACGGACGCTGGAGTTCACACACATCCACATACGCACATCCACGCACGCATCCACGGACGCACACATGCACGGACACATTAACACACATCCACCATGCACGGACACACTAACACACATCCACGGACGCACACATGCACGGACACACTAACACACATCCACGGACGCACACATGCACGGACACACTAACACACATCCACGGACGCACACATGCACGGACACACTAACACACATCCACCATGCACGGACACACTAACACACATCCACGGACGCACACATGCACGGACACACTAACACACATCCACGGACGCACACATGCACGGACACACTAACACACATCCACGGACGCACACAAGCACGGACACACTAACACACATCCACGGACGCACACATGCACGGACACACTAACACACATCCACGGACGCACACATGCACGGACACACTAACACACATCCACGGACGCACACATGCACGGACACACTAACACACATCCACGGACGCGCACATGCACGGACACACTAACACACATCCACGGACGCTGGAGTTCACACACATCCACATACGCACATGCACGCACGCATCCACGGACGCACACATGCACGGACACACTAACACACATCCACGGACGCTGGAGTTCATACACATCCACATACCCACATCCACGCACGCATCCACGGACGCACACATGCACGGACACACCAACACACATCCACGGACGCACACATGCACGGACACACTAACACACATCCACGGACGCACACATGCACGGACACACTAACACACATCCACGGACGCTGGAGTTCACACACATCCACATACGCACATCCACGCACGCATCCACGGACGCACACATGCACGGACACACTAACACACATCCACGGACGCTGGAGTTCACACACATCCACATACCCACATCCACGCACGCATCCACGGACGCACACATGCACGGACACACCAACACACATCCACGGACGCACACATGCACGGACACACTAACACACATCCACGGACGCACACATGCACGGACACACTAACACACATCCACGGACGCACACATGCACGGACACACTAACACACATCCACGGACGCACACATGCACGGACACACTAACACACATCCACGGACGCACACATGCACGGACACACTAACACACATCCACGGACGCACACATGCACGGACACACTAACACACATCCACGGACGCACACAAGCACGGACACACTAACACACATCCACGGACGCACACATGCACGGACACACTAACACACATCCACGGACGCACACATGCACGGACACACTAACACACATCCACGGACGCACACATGCACGGACACACTAACACACATCCACGGACGCGCACATGCACGGACACACTAACACACATCCACGGACGCTGGAGTTCACACACATCCACATACGCACATGCACGCACGCATCCACGGACGCACACATGCACGGACACACTAACACACATCCACGGACGCTGGAGTTCATACACATCCACATACCCACATCCACGCACGCATCCACGGACGCACACATGCACGGACACACCAACACACATCCACGGACGCACACATGCACGGACACACTAACACACATCCACGGACGCACACATGCACGGACACACTAACACACATCCACGGACGCTGGAGTTCACACACATCCACATACGCACATCCACGCACGTATCCACGGACGCACACATGCACGGACACACTAACACACATCCACGGACGCTGGAGTTCACACACATCCACATACCCACATCCACGCACGCATCCACGGACGCACACATGCACGGACACACCAACACACATCCACGGACGCACACATGCACGGACACACTAACACACATCCACGGACGCACACATGCACGGACACACTAACACACATCCACGGACGCACACATGCACGGACACACTAACACACATCCACGGACGCACACATGCACGGACACACTAACACACATCCACGGACGCATGCACATATCCATCCATCCATCCATTCATTCATTCATTCATACTTACCCATGAGGAGGAGGAGCCTCTGAGAGGAGGAGGGACCACACCGCAGCTGCATCGGAAGCCGGCGGGCTGCTCCGGAATGGGTGAGTGGGGCTAGAGGTGGGGGACTAGGCCTGGGGGGGGGGAGAGAGTGAGCAGGGGAAGGTGGGGGGGGGGATGAGCAGGGGGAGAGGAGGCTGTGCAGGCTGACCGGCGGGCGCCTGAGCCCGCCGGCACTGCATTACAGAAGGAGGAGGGCGGGTGGATCGCGGGGACGCGGGGGGGGCAGGCCGGACACAAGGGGGGCTGGAGGTAGGGGGACAAGACACAGGAGGGGCTGGAGGAGGAAGGGGGCAGGGGCACACAGAGGAATGACGGCGGCTGCATCAGGAGTGCAGCCGCGTGCAGCCGCCGCAGAAGAAGCTGATCGGAGGGGCGGGGGGGGGGGCCGGTAGGCGGCAAGGGGGGGCCCTAATGCTTCCTGGAGCTGGGGGGGCTGAGTAGGGGGAGGGCACCAGCCGATCCGCCCGTCCAGATCTGATTGGAGAGCTCCAATCAGATCTGGGAGGGGGGAATCGCTGTGATTTCTCAGATCTGCAGTTTCACTTTTAAACTGCAGATCGGAGGGGCCCTGGGCACGGGGGTGTAATCCACCCCCCGTGGGGTGTACTACAGGTTGTCACCGTGCATTATGTACAGTGACACCTGAGTCACCCCCCTCACACGCGCCGCAGGAGCGCGATCATTCCATGGCCCACCGTTTGGGCCAAAGGTCGGGAACGAACTTGTTTTCATGGCCCAAACGGTGGGCCAAGGGTCGTGAAGGGGTTAAAAGGAGCAGCTAACATCGTTTTAGTGATTGTTCCATTAACACAGGTGTGGGTGTTGATGAGGACAGGGCTGGCGATCAATCAGTCATGATTAAGTAAGAATGACACCACTGGACACTTTAAAAGGAGGCTGGTGCTTGGTATCATTGTTTCTCTTCAGTTAACCATGGTTATCTCTAAAGAAACACGTGCAGCCATCATTGCACTGCACAAAAATGGCCTAACAGGGAAGAGTATCGCAGCTAGAAAGATTGCACCTCAGTCAACAATCTATTGCATCATCAAGAACTTCAAGGAGAGAGCTTCCATTGTTGTCAAAAAGGCTCCAGGGCGCCCAAGAAAGACCAGCAAGCGCCAGGACCGGATCTTAAAACTGTTTCAGCTGCGGGATCGGACTACCAGCAGTGCCGAGCTTGCTCAGGAACCGCAGCAGGCTGGTGTGAGTGCTTCTGCACGCACTGTGAGGCGGAGACTCTTTGAGCAAGGCCTGGTTTCAAGGAGGGCAGCAAAGAAGCCACTTCTCTCCAGAAAAAACTTCAGGGACCGACTGATATTCTGCAAAAGGTACAGGGAGTGGACTGCTGAGGACTGGGGGAAAGGTACAGGGAGTGGACTGCTAAGGACTGGGGTAAAGTCATTTTCTCTGATGAATCCACTTTTTGATTGTTTGGGACATCTGGAAAACAGCTTATTCGGAGAAGAAGAGGTGAGCGCTACCACCAGTCTTGTCTCATGCCAACTGTAAAGCATCCTGAAACCATTCATGTGTGGGGTTGCTTCTCAGCCAAGGGAATCGGCTCACTCACAGTCTTGCCTAAAAACACAGCCATGAATAAAGAATGGTACCAGAATGTCCTCCAAGAGCAACTTCTCCCAACCGTCCAAGAGCAGTTTGGCGCCCAACAATGCCTTTTCCAGCACGATGGAGCACCTTGCCATAAAGCAAAGGTGATAACTAAATGGCTCAGGAAACAAAACAGAGAGATTTTGGGTCCATGGCCTGGAAACTCCCCAGATCTTAATCCCATTGAGAACTTGTGGTCAATCAACAAGAGACTGGTGGACAAACAAAAACCAACAAATTCTGCCAAAATGCAAGCATTGATTATGCAAGAATGGACTGCTATCAGTCAGGATTTGGTCCAGAAGTTGATTGAGAGCAGCCAGGGAGAATTGCAGAGGTCCTGAAGAAGAAGGGTCAACACTGCAAATATTGACTTGCTGCATTAACTCATTCTGTCAATATAACCTTTTGGTACTCATAATATGATTGCAATTATATTTCTGTATGTGATATAAACATCAGACAAACACAAATAAAAACCAGAGGGCAGCAGATCATGTGAAAATATCGTTTTGGTGTCATTCTCAAAACTTTTGGCCATGACTGTACTGGAGAATGAGAGAGAAATTCCAAGTGCTTTTGAAATTGCACAAAAGGTGCAATTACACAATTTTTTTTTAGTTTTTTTTATTCATCATGTAAACTATATGGTAAAAGTGACTTCATAAGTTCTAGGTCAGAATAAGAACATACTGAACTTTTTTTTATTTCAATCATAAACCCCACCCCAGAAATTTGTAAAAAAAAAAAAAAAAAAAAAATACAAATTTGCTTTATTCGTCATTTTCCGAGACCCATGATGTTTTAATTTTTGAAGATACAGGGTTATGTGAGGCTTACTTCATGTGCCCTGAGCTGACATTTTTATTGACATCATTTTGAGTCAGATACAACATTTTGATCGCCTTTTATTGCTTTGTATTGTAACAACGTGGTGTCCCAAAAAACATAATTCTGGCGTTTTTATTTTTTCCCCGTAACACCATTTACCAATTGGAGTAATTTAGTTAATATATTTATAGCTTAGATTCTTACGAACGCAGCAATACCAAATATGTGTTTTTGTTTTTTTAATTTTTTTACTGTTTTATTGCTATTTTCAGTTCAGCTCCTTTGGGGGCCCCTAAGAGAGTGGGAGCCCTGGGCAACTCCATGTGCAGCAGTATATGGAGGTGTGCAGCAGTATATGGAAGTGTGCAGCAGTATATGGAAGTGTGCAGCAGTATATGGAAGTGTGCAGCTGTATATGGAAGTGTGCAGCAGTATATGGAAGTGTGCAGCAGTATATGGAAGTGTGCAGCTGTACATGGAAGTGTGCAGCAGTATATGGAAGTGTGCAGCTGTATATGGAGGTGTGCAGCAGTATATAGAGGTATACAGCACAATATACAGTTAGGGCCAGAAGTATTTGGACAGTGACACAAGTTTTGTTATTTTAGCTGTTTACAAAAATATGTTCAGAAATACAATTATATATATAATATGGGCTGAAAGTGCACATTCCCAGCTGCAATATGAGAGTTTCCACATCCAAATCGGAGAAAGGGTTTAGGAATCATAGCTCTGTAATGCATAGCCTCCTCTTTTTCAAGGGACCAAAAGTAATTGGACAATGGACTCTTAGGGCTGCAATTAACTCTGAAGGCGTCTCCCTCGTTAACCTGTAATCAATGAAGTAGTTAAAAGGTCAGGGGTGGATTCCAGGTGTGTGGTTTTGCATTTGGAAGCTGTTGCTGTGACCAGACAACATGCGGTCAAAGGAACTCTCAATTGAGGTGAAGCAGAACATCCTGAGGCTGAAAAAAAAGACAAAATCCATCAGAGAGATAGCAGACATGCTTGGAGTAGCAAAATCAACAGTTGAGTACATTCTGAGAAAAAAGGAATTGACTGGTGAGCTTGAGAACTCTAAAAGGCCTGGGCGTCCACGGATGACAACAGTGGTGGATGATCGCCGCATACTTTATTTGGTGAAGAAGAACCCGTTCACAACATCAACTGAAGTCCAGAACACTCTCAGTGAAGTAGGTGTATCTGTCTCTAAGTCAACAGTAAAGAGAAGACTCCATGACAGTAAATACAAAGGGTTCACATCTAGATGCAAACCATTCATCAATTCCAAAAATAGACAGGCCAGAGTTAAATTTGCTGAAAAACACCTCAAGAAGCCAGCTCAGTTCTGGAAAAGTATTCTATGGGCAGGTGAGACAAAGATCAACCTGTACCAGAATGATGGGAAGAAAAAAGTTTGGAGAAGAAAGGGAACGGCACATGATCCAAGGCACACCACATCCTCTGTAAAACATGGTGGAGGCAACGTGATGGCATGGGCCTGCATGGCTTTCAATGGCACTGGGTCACTTGTGTTTATTGATGACATAACAGCAGACAAGAGTAGCCGGATGAATTCTGAAGTGTACCGGGATATACTTTCAGCCCAGATTCAGCCAAATGCTGCAAAATTGATTGGACGGCGCTTCATAGTACAGATGGATAATGACCCCAAGCATACAGCCAAAGCTACCCAGGAGTTCATGAGTGCAAAAAAGTGGAACATTCTGCAATGGCCAAGTCAATCACCAGATCTTAACCCAATTGAGCATGCATTTCACTTGCTCAAATCCAGACTTAAGACCGAAAGACCCACAAACAAGCAAGACCTGAAGGCTGCGGCTGTAAAGGCCTGGCAAAGCATTAAGAAGGAGGAAACCCAGCGTTTGGTGATGTCCATGGGTTCCAGACTTAAGGCAGTGATTGCTTCCAAAGGATTCGCAACAAAATATTGAAAATAAAAATATTTTGTTTGGGTTATGTTTATTTGTCCAATTACTTTTGACCTCCTAAAATGTGGAGTGTTTGTAAAGAAATGTGTACAATTCCTACATTTTCTATCAGATATTTTTGTTCAACCCTTCAAATTAAACGTTACAATCTGCACTTGAATTCTGTTGTAGAGGTTTCATTTCAAATCCAATGTGGTGGCATGCAGAGCCCAACTCGCGAAAATTGTGTCACTGTCCAAATATTTCTGGCCCTAACTGTAGATGTGTACAGCAGTATATAGAGGTATATAGCACAATATAGATGTGTACAGCATTATATAAAGGTATACAGCAGTATATGGAAGTGTGCAGCAGTATATGGAAGTGTGCAGCTGTATATGGAAGTGTGCAGCAGTATATGGAAGTGTGCAGCTGTATATGGAAGTGTGCAGCTGTACATGGAAATGTGCAGCAGTATATGGAAGTGTGCAGCTGTATATGGAGGTGTGCAGCAGTATATAGAGGTATACAGCACAATATAGATGTGTACAGCAGTATATAGAGGTATATAGCACAATATAGATGTGTACAGCATTATATAAAGGTATACAGCAGTATATGGAGGTGTGCAGCATGATATAGAGGTATACAGCACAATATGGAGGTTTGCAGCAGTATATGGAGGTGTGCATCTGTGGCGCCCTGCTCACGCAGGTAGCCAAAGACTTCCCTAAAGCACAGCTGGGTTTCCACAGCAGGTACCCACTGCATGCAACTTCTTCCACCCCGGCACAGTAGGGGGAGCTCTACTCACCAACTTTAGGTGAGGTCCCCTATAAATACTGCTGCTGGGGGTAGAGTTACTTAGAGTGTGCAGACGCTAGGAGAGCTGCAAAGACGTCCTGGTGGTCGGTGCCGCGGTTATGCCAGAGCCAGTGACCCGGAGTGGCCCATCTGACGTCCCGCAATCCTGAGTGGAGACAGAAGGCAAGGAGCAGAGCCAAAAGGGAGTGAGGAACTAGTGGAAGTTCGCCCAGAGACGTACCGTACATCGGGGACCCGCACCTGTAGGATACTTCAAGACTACAGAAAACTCCTTCACACCGTGGAGACTTCAGTCACCCGGTCCCCATGTGAGTCCAGAGAGAGGGAGCCAGACACCGCAATGAGGCATCACAAGGCAGTGATTAGAGAGGGTAACCTGTGGACTGTGCAGGAGGAGAGAGAGAGGACCCGAGGAGAGAAGAGGCCAGTCTGGCTGCAAGCAGACAGGGCTTCAGGAATCGTAGGGAAGCATAGGAGGCCTTATACCACTGTGCACCTGGTCACCTGTCAGTGCCCTGGATGTCTTTACCTGATATAACATCAGTAAAAGCTAAAAGAGACTTCTGCAGTGTGTGTGCATCATTCCTCTCCACTCCCGGTGCCCCTTATAGACGGCTCAATCACTCCCCATCCCGACCTAAGATCCCGCTCCAAGCTGCCCCTCTACACTACGCTACCCCGGAGGACCAGCTCCACCTATAGGGAGCTTTGGCATCTCATCTGCACTACCATCTACCTCCGGCGGACTGTGGCGGTACTGGTGACCCATCACCAGGTACTACAGGTGGCGCCACATGACAAACTCTTATCCCCTGTAAATACACCCTTTTTAAAGTGTCACCCAGGCCATGGGCTCAGGCGCTGCCACCCATGACATCCCAAGCATTCCACCCGAGCCTGATACCCGAGTACCCCAGGGCCAGGAGCTCGACACATCACTATATGGAGGTGTACAGCAGTATATAGACATATACAGCACAATATGGAGGTGTGCAGCACTATATGGAAATGTGCAGCAGTATATGGAGGTGTGCTGCAGTATATAGAGGTATACAGCACAATATAGATGTGTACAGCAGAATACAGAGGTGTACAGCAGAATATAGAGGTATACAGCACAATATAGATGTGTACAGCAGTATATAGAGGTATACAGCACAATATGGAGGTGTGCAACACTATATGGAAATGTGCAGCACTATATAGAGGTATGCAGCAGTATATTGAGGTGGGCATCACTATATATATGTGTACAACACTATATGTATATAATATAAGGGGACCTGCTAAGGGGCTGCATTAATGTTTAAACACTATTACATTATTATAATCCCTGTATGAAGTCTGGTCTTCTTTAGCAGCAAGAGCGGAGCCTTCTGTGTATATTCTACGCAATTTACGTAGGCGCGCAAGCTAGGCCTATTCTTGTAGGTACCGTACGCACTGAACTGTCAATGTCAGGCCTACACAAATTGCCAAATGGAGACAAATACCTGCACCACTATTCTCCCCTGCAGGCCCACTGGGTTAGTGCAAAAGGAGCAGCGCCCCCTGAGAGCGGCCTTGGTGTGTGTTACATCCATGTCTGCAGATGGGGCAGCTGGGCAGCCTCACCGGGTCGGCAGCCTACATGCTGAGCATACACCGTGCCACGCGTGAGTCGGCGGCCCTGCCCTGCGTGAGTGCCGCTGTGGCCCTATGTGCAGAGCTATACACCGCTGCTGTGGCCCTATGTGCAGAGCTATACACAGTGCTGCCAGCAGCTCTCAGCCACTGCTTATACAATAGAACTATATGGCAAGCGCTGTTTTATAGTTCTGTATAGATGGGTGTTTTAGCTTATGGAGCCCCAAAAACATAATATTGCCAAAATTGACAAATGGAAGTACTGAGGAAGTGACCCCACCAGGGGCGTAACTACCGGCATAGCAGACGTAGCGGTCACTTTGGGGCCCGGCGCTTGTGGGGGGCCCGGACGCCAGTAGAAACCAGAAACCTGTGCCTGGAGCAGAGCCATAATCGACGCCAGTAGAAGAACTGTAATTGATGCCAGTAGAAGTACCATAAGTGATGTCAGTAGAAGTAGCCCAACTTCACAGTCCAGCCACAAGCTACATGTCACAGTGTGACAGGGAGATACGGGGCTAAATACCAATTCCAGGGAAAGAGACGCCTTATCTGTCCCTTAACTACTGAGACCCTGCACTGTCCCTTATCCCAGAGGTACGCCTAAGGGTGACGAGGTCTAAGCCGCAAACATAACCCTATGTCTGCAGAAAATCGGGAATAACCCCCACTCCAACACAAAGAAATAGGAAAAGATCACATGACTACTTAAATGTGAGTGGGCCTTTTGCCAAGACTTCTTCCAAGGGCTTTCGGAGAAATAATGAAATACCCCTGCTTTTCATTATTTCTACCCTTGGAAGAAGCCTTGGCAAAACGCGTGTTGGGTGCTAACTGGTACATGCACTTTATTTAATTATATGGTCTATTCATTTCTCTTACTTGTGGACTTCCCTTAACCTGTCATTGTTTTTACTCCCCCTTTTCAATTTTTGGGGGGAGTTAATACTGTGTATACATTTCATGTATTATTTATAAACGCAAGACACCTAATAATCATAAAAACATCTTTGCTGCTTATTTGCACTAGACACTTTTTCCATTATAAAAGTTAAGACATTAACTCTTTGTATTCAACACTAGGTTTATTTTTAAGTTTTGTTGAGATCTTGTCTATATGCATTGTACACACAAATATATATATGTATACAAAGTACAATAAGTTGCATGGCTACATTTCAGACACGTGATATGGCCAGGGATAGGGGTACTTGGACACCAGGGCTGTTGACTTGAATGGGGAAGTCACGGGTGGACGGGATCCCGGTTCCGTGCCCTGGTTATCATTTGAGTTAGTTGGTGGGGGAGAAGGGAGCATTTACAGGGGATCGTGACGCCACCTGTAGTTCCCCGTAATATGGTACCGGCGCTGCAAGCCGGCCGCTGAGGTGATGGTGGGCGCAGCAGAGAGTAGTCCAGTTCCCTACAGGTGGAGCTTTTACCTCAGGGCAGCGGTGAAGGAAGATGTGGATGGTGAGGGAGATGAGGGGAGTAGTTGGTGTTGCAGTTCTTACCCCTCTACTGAGCTGCTGGTGGTGCTGAGCCCTCCGGGCACCGGCGGGAAGAATAACGGAAACCAGTTCAAGTTTTACTCCACTTTACTAGGTACCGGCAGATGGTGAAATGGAACACGGTACAGTTTGGTTTGCCAGGTGGATGTTACTGGCTCAGGGTCTCCCTTATAGAATCTCTAGGTGTTTCTCTCTTGATCTTTCAGGAATTCCTTCTTTCTTCCTATTTTCTACCACCCTCGCAGAGCTCTCCCGCCTGTCCCACTGTCTGCAACTATCAGATAAGGTCTGTGCCCTACGGTCCGGACGGGAAGCCCAAGTAAAGAAAGCCTCCTGCCGGCACCGCAATTTTGGCCCTTGTCCTGTAGTGTCTTGAACCAGTTCTAGGTCCTGAGGGGTGAGGTACCTTGTGGCGCTGTCAGCAACCCAGTTTCTATGGGCCTGCAGCTCGTTGGTCTGCGGTCAGAGTTGAACGTCTGGCCGCCTCGGCTTCCCGCGTTGCCGGTGTTCCCCTTAACGTGACCAGCTGGCTCCAACCAGTCCTGGCCCGTTGCCTTCTGTCCTGGGGCCCCAATTAAAGATGGGGCTCCCTCCTGTCGGCTGTGCTGTCAGGCCTGTCCTTCCTGACTGCCTTCCCAGCACCGTCTAACTGATCTAAACTATCTCTCTCACTACATCTACTCTAGGCTCCACCTCTTTTTGGGACCTACTAAATTACCGGTCCCCCCTACTCTAGTGGCCTAGTCCTAAGTGTGTGCAAGTACAGACTCTATAGGTTAAACCCTGAACCAGCAACTTACAGGGATAACACATTTGTCATCACAGTGTAGTACTTGTAGCCACAGGGGCGCCACACATGCATTTTTTGTAGGCTGGACAAAGGACGCATGTGAACGAAATGTAGCCATTCCCTGTACTTGTGACCAGAATAAAGGCATAAAGTGATCATACAGAATGGAGTGCTGCAACTTATTTTACTTCGTATGTATTAAAAGCCTTGAAGAAAGCGAGGTTATACTGCACCCACCAGGCATTGCTGCTCAGTTTTTTATCTATATATAGGTATATGTATATATATAAATATATGTATATATATATATATATAGTGAGGTGTAGCGGTGTCGGGGGAAGCAGGGATCCACACACGGACAGTTCTTAACTCACGGTTTATTGATCTTCGTCTGGTTACAGTCACCAAAACAATAGATCCGGAGCGCAGCTGGCACAATCCACACCGCCCGGTATATCTCCTGGCCGCTGGTAGGCCCGGTCAGCCTTACCGGAGACAATTCCCTCCCGGGAAGGGCAGTGTTAGCCCGGTCGCTCAGTTTCTCTCCCTTCCAGGGACGCTGTTTGGCTAATCCTCCAGAGCAACTCTCAGGCTCTGTACTGGAGTGAATCTCACTCCCACTGAAGGAACCACACCCAGGGTTCCTACGTCCTTTTAACCCCTTCTGCTCTGAGAAGCGGAATCCCATCTAATACCTGGGATGGAGTACGTCCTGCGGAACTGGAGGACGCACCCAGGGAGGCACATACCGGTCGCAGCATACCGACCCAGCCGGTGCCTCACAATATATATATATATATATATATATATATATATACAGTTAGGGCCAGAAATATTTGGACAGTGACACAAGTTTTGTTATTTTAGCTGTTTACAAAAACATGTTCAGAAATACAACTATATATATAATATGGGCTGAAAGTGCACACTCCCAGCTGCAATATGAGAGTTTCCACATCCAAATCGGAGAAAGGGTTTAGGAATTATAGCTCTGTAATGCATAGCCTCCTCTTTTTCAAGAGACCAAAAGTAATTGGACAATGGACTCTAAGGGCTGCAATTAACTCTGAAGGCGTCTCCCTCGTTAACCTGTAATCAATGAAATAGTTAAAAGGTCAGGGGTGGATTCATGGTGTGTGGTTTTGCATTTGGAAGCTGTTGCTGTGACCAGACAACATGCGGTCAAAGGAACTCTCAATTGAGGTGAAGCAGAACATCCTGAGGCTGAAAAAAAAGAAAAAATCCATCAGAGAGATAGCAGACATGCTTGGAGTAGCAAAATCAACAGTTGGGTACATTCTGAGAAAAAAGGAATTGACTGGTGAGCTTGGGAACTGTAAAAGGCCTGGGAGTCCACGGATGACAACAGTGGTGGATGATCGCCGCATACTTTATTTGGTGAAGAAGAACCCGTTTACCACATCAACTGAAGTCCAGAACACTCTCAGTGAAGTAGGTGTATCTGTCTCTAAGTCAACAGTAAAGAGAAGACTCCATGACAGTAAATACAAAGGGTTCACATCTAGATGCAAACCATTCATCAATTCCAAAAATAGACAGGCCAGAGTTAAATTTGCTGAAAAACACCTCAAGAAGCCAGCTCAGTTCTGGAAAAGTATTCTATGGACAGATGAGACAAAGATCAACCTGTACCAGAATGATGGGAAGAAAAAAGTTTGGAGAAGAAAGGGAACGGCACATGATCCAAGGCACACCACATCCTCTGTAAAACATGGTGGAGGCAACGTGATGGCATGGGCATGCATGGCTTTCAATGGCGCTGGGTCACTTGTGTATATTTACCATGCAGGGGCTCAGCATGGGGACATATATACCAGGATGGGGGCATATTTACCATGAAGGGGCTGAGGATGGAGACATATATAAAAGGATGTGGGACATATTTATCAAGAAGGGGCTCAGGATGGGGAACATACAGCTCTGGCAGAAATTAAGAGACCACTGCACATTTTTCTAAAAATCCCCATCTCTACATGTCTGACAGCCATTCCAATGTCACTTGAATTCAAACCAAACTACACTTCACTCTACTTAAAGGGAACCTGTCAGGTGGTTTATGCCCCTCCAGCTATCACTGTCTGTAGCTGCAGCTTTATAATACCAGTCTAATCATCCCTGTCTGAGCTCATAGTGTAATGTGAAAGGTGAAAAAAAAGCATTTATACACTTACATTTCAGTCCCCACCTTGGAGGAGGGGGACTGTCTGGCAGGATAATAGTTAACTCACTTTTAACTTGGATAGCTAAAGGACCTGTGTGATGTAACGATCATGTGACCATAGTGGGCGGAGCTAAGCCAGCAAATGTATTAAGTTCTATGAGAACTTAGCTCCGCCTATTGTATTCACATGGTTGTGACATCACATCAGGTCTCCCAACATGTTCTATTACAAGGCTGAAATGTTAACTGTTAACCTGCCAAACAGTCCCCGTCCTCCAAGCTGGGGACTGACTGCCTCATTACATAAGGAAATGTATTGTATAAATGCTTTTTTTTTCACCTTTCACATTACACTCTGAGCTCAGACAGGAATGATTAGAATAGTATTATGAAGCTGGAGGTACAGACAATGATAGATGGAGGGGCATAAACTAGCTGACAGGTTCCCTTTAATGTGCTTCTAATTAGGTGGTCACCTGAACTAAATCTTATTTAACAAGGGAAAGTATAAAAAAAACACTGCTGTGGTCTTCACAATCCTCTTGCAATAGAACAGGTTGGATGGCAAAACAGGAATATATCAAAAGTAATTTAAATGAAAAAAATAAGTTTTAACCATGCCAAAGGAGTTGAAAAGAAAAGTCTTGAAAGAGGAAAAGAAGGGCTCAATCCTGGCTTTACTAGCAAAGGGAGCGTCATGTTGCCTCCATTCTTAAAATTTGAAAGATGACAGTCCATTACAACCAGGTCAAGCAGCAGACATTGGGGACAACAAAGCTACAGACCGGCAGAGGGCAAAAGCGACTCTCCACTGACCGGGATGACTGTCATCTTATTTGAATGTCACTACGCAACCGCATGATGACATCAAGTGACCTACAAAAGGAATGGCAAATGGCAGCTGGGGTGAAGTGACAGCAAGAACAGTTCATAACAAGCTCCTAGAGGCAGGGCTCAAGTCGTGTAAAGCTAGAAAAAAGTCTTTCATCAATGAGAAGCAAAGGAGAGCCAGGTTGAAGTTTCCCAAACACCATAAAGATTGGACCATAGAGGACTGGAGAAAGGTAATCTTCTCTGATGAGTCAAATTTTCAGCTATGACCAACACCTGGTCATCTAATGGTTATACGGAGACCTGGAAAGGTGAACAAGCCACAGTGTCTTGCACCCACTGTAGAATTTGGTGCCGGATCGGTGATCATCTGGGGATGCTTCAGCAAGGCTGTAATTGGGCAGGTTAATCTTTGCAAAGGACGTATGAATCAAGCCTAATACAGGTTTATCCTTGAAAAACACTTGCTTCCTTCTGCTCAGGCAATGTTCCCCAACTCTGAGGGCTAGTTTTTTCAGCAGTACAATGCCCCATGCCACACAGCTAGGTCAATTAATGTGTGGATGAAGGAGCATCACCTCAAGATCCTGTCACGGCCAGCACAATCTCCAGACCTTAACCCCATTGAAAACCTCTGGAATGTAATCAAGAGGAAGATGTTTAGTCACAAGCCTTCTAACAAAGAACTGCTTACATTTTTGTGCAAGGAGGGGCATGAGGTCACCCAAAAGCAGTGTGAAAGACTGGTGAAAAGCATGCCAAGACACATGAAAGCTGTGAGTAAAAATCATGGCTATTCCACCAAATATTCATATTTGAACTCTTCATGAGTTAAAACATTAGTATTGTTGTTTCTAAACTAATATGAACTTCTTTTCTTTGCATTATTTGAGGGCTGAAAGCACTGTCACATTTTTATTATTTTGACGGTTTCTCATTTGCTGCAAATAAATACAACATTTTTAGCTTTGAATTGTAGCGACCGGTGGTAAGGCCGCGGGTGTGTGTGTATGATCTTTCTCAACAGAATCCCCATACTCAGGTTTAACCGATAATAACGTTTCTTTACTGCCAAACATGTTTATATCACAGTCAACCGAACTATATGCGCACTTGTATATATTAGAGTCTCTGAATCTTCACTTCTGCCGGGTACGCAGCAAGAAAAAAAACACAATGAAGGTATCTTTCCCTAACTTTCCCTAAAATCACGTACCAGTCTATCACAGAAGAAGATGTCGCTCCCACGTAGCAGGCCTGGGGATCTCCTCAGTCTTCTTCTTTGGTCTCCTTCCGCAGGTAACAGAACTTTTGTTTTACTGTCTCTCCCAGTCTCAGGGCACACAGAGCAGCAGCAGAAGGGAGATCACAACAGCACAGAAGTCTTCCTTATGTCGGTCACGGCCCCTGCACATGCACTCCGGGTGCTCGGCGGGCAAGGTTTTGCAGAGCGGCCAGAGTCACAGCACCAAAGTCCAGTGGCCCAGGATCAGTCACAGGGGCTTCTGCGGGATGATTTTTCCGGCAAGGTGTAGCAAAGTAGTCCACTTTCAACAGACATCCACAGGCAGATCTTCTCTGGTTCAGCTCTCGTTCTATACTGACTTCCTGAGTAAACAAAAGAGATGGTGGGGGATTTCCACCCTCTATGATTGTACAGTCCACTAATGCCCCCTGGTGGACAAGTGCGGACTGTGCACAGTTCATTTCAGTGTCAATTTCAATAATACAATCTGAATTGTACACCTCATTACAGAATTTCCGAGACATGTTGGCAGTAGTTTATAGAATAAAAGAATGATGTACATTTTGCTCAAAAATATACCTTATAAAAAGAGAAAAATTAGAGAAGAGCCAGAGCTGTATATACCTGGATGGAGGACATATATACGAGAATGGGGGACATATATACCAGAATGGGAGACATATTTACTATGGGGCTCAGGAGGGGGACATAAAAACCAGGAAGGGGTCCAGGATTGTGACATATATGCCAGGGTGATAGACATATTTACCAGTATGGGGGACATACTTACCAGGAAGGGACCCAGGATGGGAGACATATATACTAGCATGGACGACATATATGCCAGTATGGGGGACAAGTATACCAGGAAGGGGCCAAGGATGAGGGACATACAGTATATACCAGAATGGGGGACATATTTTGAATGAAGTGGCTCAGGATGGGGACATGTATACTAGGATGGATGACACATTTATCAGGGAGGGGCCCAGGATGAGGAACATATTTAAAATTTAGGGGGGCTCAGAATGGGGACACATATACCAGGATGAGGTACATGTTTACCAGTAAAGGGCCCAGGATGGAGGAAATATTTACCAGTAAAGGGCCCAGGATGGGAATATAGAAGGGCATTAGTACAGGAAGGAGGATATTGCTACATAATAAAGATGGAGGAGGGCAAGACTTATGTCTATAGGTTTTAGAATACTACAAGGGCCCATACATATCACTAACATGCTGGGGAAGGGGCAGGTCTAAATTTTGCACTGGGTCTCATAGGACACTAGTTACGACAATAGCAGACAGCTTGATCCACCGAAATGGTATCATCACACATTCCTCAGCCCAGCTAAGGTGATGGTTTCACAAAAGTCGGCAAAGTCCATTATTGTAACTTCTGACCTTCTAAAAAGTATGAAGGAGACATATAGCTGATGCCATAGGCTCATTAAAGATATTTTTCATGCACTGGAGAGATTAAATTATAGCTGTCATGGCAGCTGACAATGAAAGCCTCGTTGACCACGCTACACGTGTGGACTAACTAAAAATGAGAAGATATCAAGAACAGATCCAGTGGGGGAATATTAAAATCGTAGCCTACCAGGGACCATCACTGCCATGATAGAAACTGCTGTTAATCTCTTTGCTGCTCTCCTAGCACAAGTGGACCTCTACGTAATTCACACAGCACTTGGAACATCAAAATCAAATGAAGTCAAAGGGATATTGTGCTAAAGTTAAAAGATGAGGAAACTAGAGATTATATCCTCCCAACTGCAAGATATGCTCTGTATTACCTGGCCTACCAAATACATTGCACCTATTCACAGACATCTACACAGCTATACAGTCATGTAGAAGAACCCTATATTGTAGCTGCAGATGGGCCTTCCTAATTTTCCTTTTGTAAAACAATTCTATTCCTAATGAGCAGTTTTGATTAAGGAATAAGACAACTAGAATGAATGTAATACCTGATAATCTACCTCTACCACAAAGACTAACTGGAGAATGGCAAGACGTCCGCAGAACAGGCAATAGGTCTGACTCAGGACTGATTGACAACCACTGAGTAATATAATACCCCACCATTCCAGTGACTTGGAGGACTCAACTAAGCCTCACTAAGATGTACATTTTGTTGTACTCACTTGGTGTCTGCCCCAATATTGAGCGGTCCCATGTCACCAACAATCCTGGGCAGGTGCAAAACTACAATAGGTTCAGGGGTTGCAATCGTATCCAGGTCCTGGAGCTTAGGGGGCCCCAAAAGTCCCTTTAGCCTGTAGAAAAAGACTAATGCTATTAAAGATTTGTAATAATTGGTGACCTCTTAGAGCTTTTGCATCAGGGACCACGAACTTCAAGTTTTGCCACTGAACCTGGGTCTTTGACACAATCATTCAATTTTTGTATTAATATTCTATTCAGTATGTTTGCCTCTGTTGCCTTCCCTACTCTTACCTGAGCTATGCCTAACCAGATTGCATATACTGTATTATTATAATATATAGTTTTCAACATTAAAATTACAACACCAAGAAGGAAAAGTCATGGAGTCATGGAAATCACAGAAATTACAGGATTAATATTAATGATATGCAAATGATGACAAAATGGACACAAATTTTTAAAACATCTTGATTTATTCAGATTCAATTCTGAGCATCGCATGAAAAAATCCCCGCATTTACACTTCTTGGCATGCTATGAATTAGGCTATTAATGGTTGTCTAAGGAATGTTCTGCCTGCAATTCCCAACCAATAGCGTCCCAGATGTGCATGATGGTAGACAAGTCAGCAGGTGCTGCAGGCCATGGTAGCACACTTGGGCCAGGCAGGCTGCTCACAATAGCACAAGCAGCATGCAGTCTGGCACTCTCAAGCTGAAAAATGGCTCCTGCAACACTTAGGAAAAATGGCTTTATCACTTGCCACACATCCAAATCAATATAAAGGTACCATTACTTACACGGCACGACGTTGGAACGATGTCGGCCACGATCTCGTGGGTGCGAGGTCGTTTCAGACATCGTTTTGACATTGTTGGTGAGATGTCACACGTCTAAATATCTATAAACCAGAAGAACAAGAGTTCTATTGCCCGTGTAATTAAACGTGATTTACTGTCCACACGTGTTTGTTGCAAATGTAACAGTTTATTAAGTGCAGAGGATACAGCAAATAGACGTTTCTTAGATAAAATTTTTTGACAAAGATCAGAGGTAAGGGAGGGAGACGGAAGACCAGGAAAGGTCCAGAGGGGCAGTAAAAGTGCAAGTGCTTTTAAGGTGCAAGTACTAGGATGACATAGGTGCAGAAAGCTCCAGAGTCTAGTCAATACCCTAGTTGAGGAATAAAATAAGAGCACATTGATTATTGCTTACCCATGCAAAATGCTCAAAACCGGATCAGGATCTGCAGCCCATAGGCACCCATTATAAATCTGGGTTGCCTAAATGGCAATGCGGTTACCGCATCCGGATTTGCAGCCTGCTGGAAAAATTGTGCACGCTGCACTTTTTGGAGCAGTTTCCTAACCACAGCAGGAGACCTATATGAGACCTAAAGTATAAAATTACAGTATTGACGGCTTTTATCGGCTTTTACCATTTGTAATGATAGGCGGCGGCTCCTGGCTGTACTGGAGTTTACAGTACGCAAAGTGCGTAAGCATATTACAGGACAGCATCCTTAATGAGGAGCTGTCTGTAGTGCTTACTCAAATTGCGTACTGTACATGCCGCTATCCATGGTGCTGAAAGTTTTAACATTACTTTTATGGCCAGCACACCGCCATAGAAGTAAGGTTAAAACTTTCAGCTCCTTGGATAGCAGCATGTACAGGACGCAATTTGCGTAAGCACCACAGATAGCTCCTCATTGAGGATGCTGCCCTGTAATATGCTTACGCACTTTGCGTACTGTAAACTCCAGTACAGCCAGGAGCCGCCGCCTATCATTACAAATGGAAAAAGCCGGCAATACTGTAATTTTAGAAATTAATCCTTAAAATGCCGATCTATGTGGAGAACATGTCTGTAGGGAAGGTGGGCACTCCCTACAGACATGTTGCCCACATCTATTATTAACATTAACCCTTTGTTCATCCCTGCAGCAGCAGGGATGAACAAAGCATACGGCAACCGGATTGCACATTATGAGCAATCCGGTTACCGGATGCGGGATAAGGGACACATTTTGTGTCCAAAATGTGTCTGAATGCACATTACATTACCACATCTGGATCTGGATGCGGTAATCGTAATGCGCATTCTAAATGTGACCCTAGCCTGATTTGAGAACATGTTCTCAAATCTGCGATCAGCGATCCAACGATTTATCGTTACAACTTTGCAGAGTCACACGCAACGAGGTCGTAATGATGTCGCTTGAATGCCTCCAAACTCGTGACGTTTAAGCGATATCGTTAACGATGTCGTGCTGTCTAATGGGGCCTTAACACTGACAAGTTAGTGGAATGACTAAGGCTTGGAATATGACATCTAATTTCACTTGCTACACAGAATGGATTATTTGTGGAACCAATGGTATGGTCATTTCTCCAGGATTTGAAGTATTCCAGGATTTATTCTTCCACTGGCAATGGCAGGCCACATATTGCATATGCTAGTGTAAGCAGCCTGAATGGCCTAAATATGTTACCATAATATGTAGCATCCACGGACTTGTTTCCCATCGAGTGCATCCGGAACGTCATTGATCGGCAATTTCAAATGGATCATCTGGCAGGGGATCCTGATGATTTTCTGCCCAAGTACATTCACTGTAGTAGAACTTTCCTCAGACAACCATTAATAACATCATTGATAGCCGCCAAGGTGTGTAAGTGTGGGGATTTCTCCATGTAGCACTCATACTCGATACAAAATAACAGATATTTTGAAAATTTTGTTTCCATTTTTTGACTTTTTTGCATATTATTAACATGCATATCATATGCATCTAGTGCTTTACACAATCTTTCCTTCTTGGTATCAGGGCTGTATAGTCGTGGAGTTAGACTCCTAAAATATTTAATAAATTGGATACAGTAGTTCTATGCAGTATGTGCTGAATATTATTATGAATTATTATTATGTTCTGTCTAAATAGCTTGATTATTGTAGCATAATAAATTAAACATTAGCTATGTATGAGGGAGTCAGAGTCATGGAGTCGAAATCCTGGAGTTTGAGTCATGGAGTTGGAGCCAGGTATATTGTGGAGTCGGAGCTTTGGCTTACAGGCTCCACAGCCCTGCTTTATATTGCAATTTCAGTCTTGAGAACTGTATTTATCCTTAACCAAAAATCAAAATGTAGATATCCTTTTCATTGACTGTGCTAAACACCAGCTATATAAATTATGTTTACAAGAAACATATTATTCCTCCTCATCACACCCTAGTTTCTTACATTCACACTTTACAAGAAGCTTTTCAGCCTTTTCCACTAGAAAAGTGTTGCTATTCACCTTAACAAGTCTCTGCCATTTAATCCTACTGACTCTGATTCCAATGCCCTTTTCAAAGTTTTCTGGGCACCCTCCTATTCCAAACCATTTCTATCTCCAATAACTATGCCCCCCATAGCCCTTCATATTTAAATTTATCAGAGCGGTTATCTCTCATTTCTGTTCATACTTTCACCAGACTCTTAATTGGTGGGGATTTTAATTTTACTCTACTGTTCCTCAACCAGCATCAGCAGATGTTTAAACTCTATCCTTCAAAACTATTAAAAGGTATCTAATTAACTTTCCTCAAAAATACTCAAAAATTGATTTGATCTTTACCAATTTCAGCTAAT
>JARQOC010000002.1:91716888-91823150 GCA_033576535.1 Allobates femoralis | reverse complement strand
AAAAACGCACAAAAAACGCAGACAGGATCATAGCACTTCTCCTGTCAAGGACTCTAGGATCCTCAGGTTTTGCTGCGTTCAGGACTGCTCAAAAAACGTCCTGTGGGCACATACCCTAAAGGATTATACAAACAATTACCCCTATCACCAGTTCAGTGTAAAAAAGAGAAAACAATACATAAAGATAAATAAAAAAGGCCATTTACAGTATTTTAAAAGTGGTATTTATCATAAAGGGTCTATAGTGCCCATTCAATTTGGCACCATGGGGAATCTTTTAGGGTGCTGACCCCAGCTGTCAGGTAGGGGCAGGGGGAATCTAGTAGACAGGGGTTACTCTTTCCTCCCCCTATATTCAGTACACCATCATTATTTAAGTTGTGGTTTCTTGATTGAATGTTCATTTGAAGTTAATAATAAATATAAGATTTTAGGAAATTCTGTCTTTCTAATAACTTCTAGTTCTATAAAAAGCAATAGATTTACCTCCCAATGTAGCTCCAATAACACTGTGTAGAATAACCAAAGTTAATCCACATATGAACACGAGCAATTCTAGGTCTGTGTGTCTCTCATGAGATCAGGATCCAGAATGAGTCCAGCAGTGTGGAGACAGAATCTTATAGAACACATTCCTATTGTGACATCACAGAGTTCCGCTCATTTGAATATACAGGAAGTGATGTCATCACAGCCTTTCTCTTACCTTCTGCCCATTGAAAGTAATGGAGCACATTCATTCCAATGGTAATAATAATAATAATAATAATAATAATAATTACTAATCATTATTAATGATGGAGCCACACATCCATTAAACATTTAACCCCTTAGTGACAGAGCCAATTTCCACCTTAATGACAATTTTGTACGATATGCCCAGCGTCACTTTATGAGGTTATAACTCTGGAGCTTCAATGGGCCCCAGTGATCCTGAGACTGTTATTTCATGACATATTGGACTTCATGTTAGTGATAAATTTAGGATTATATTTTTTATGTTTATTTTTGAAAAAAATGGAATTTTGTTAATAAATCACATTTCCCACATGTCTAATCTACATCAGCACAATTTTGGAAACAGCATTTTTTTTCTTAGGAACTTAGAAGGGTTCAAAGGTCATCAGCAATTTCTAATTTTTACATCAAAATTTACAAAACCATTTTTTAGGGATTACATCACATTTGAAGTGACTTTGAGGGGCCTAGGTGACAGCAAATACCCAAAACCGACACCATTCCAAAAACCGCCCCTCTCAAGGTACCCATAACCACATTCAAGAGGATTATTAACCCTTCAGTGCTTCACAAAAATGAATGCAAGGTGGAATGAAAGAAGAATTCAATTTATATTTTACCTAAAAATGTTCCATTAGCCTCAATTTATTCACTTTTACCAGGAACAGTATGACAAATTGGATGCCAAAATTTGTTACTCAGTTTATTCTGAGCGCGGCGATACCCCACATGTGGTCAGAAACCTCTTTGGGGAAATAAGAGGACTCGGAGTGGAAGGAACAATATATGAATTTTAGAAATGCTGAAATGAATTGCAGGCACCATGTCGCATTTGCAGGGCCCCTAGGGGCCTAAACAGTAGAAACCCCCCACGAGTCACCCCATTATGAAACTAGACCCCTGATGGGTTCACTCACATCTGCATATAAAATCTGTATCGTTATAATGCCTAGGGTCAGTACTATATGGTAACACTGACGTGTCGGTATGATGCCTGGGGTCAGTACTATATGGTAACACTGACATGTCGGTATGATGCCTCGAGTCAGTACTATATGGCAATACTGACATATCGGTATGATGCCTCAGGTCAGTACTATATGGTAACAATGATGTGACGGTATGATGCCTCGGGTCAGTACTATATGGTAACACTGACGTGTCAGTATGATGTCTGGGGTCAGTACTATATGGTAACACTGACGTGTTGGTATGATGCCTTGGGTCAGTACTATATGGTAACACTGACGAGTCGGTATGATGTCTGGGGTCAGTACTATATGGTAACACTGATGTGTCGGTATGATGCCTCAGGTCAGTACTATATGGTAACACTGAGGTGTCGGTATGATGTCTGGGGTCAGTACTATATGGTAACACTGACATGTCAGTATGATGTCTTGGGTCAGTACTATATGGTAACACTGACGAGTCGGTATGATGTCTGGGGTCAGTACTATATGGTAACACGGACATGTCGGTATGATGCCTCGGGTCAGTACTCTATGGTAACACTGATGTTTCGGTATGATGCCTCGGGTCAGTACTATATGGTAACACTGACGTGTCAGTATGATGTCTGGGGTCAGTACTATATGGTAACACTGACGTGTTGGTATGATGCCTTGGGTCAGTACTATATGGTAACACTGACGAGTCGGTATGATGTCTGGGGTCAGTACTATATGGTAACACTGATGTGTCGGTATGATGCCTCAGGTCAGTACTATATGGTAACACTGAGGTGTCGGTATGATGTCTGGGGTCAGTACTATATGGTAACACTGACATGTCAGTATGATGTCTTGGGTCAGTACTATATGGTAACACTGACGAGTCGGTATGATGTCTGGGGTCAGTACTATATGGTAACACGGACATGTCGGTATGATGCCTCGGGTCAGTACTCTATGGTAACACTGATGTTTCGGTATGATGCCTTGGGTCAGTACTATATGGTAACACTGATGTGTCTGTATGATGTCTGGGGTAAGTACTATATGGTAACACTGAGGTGTCAGTGTGATGTCTGGGGTCAGCACTATATGGTAACACTGACGTGTCGGTATGATGTCTCGGGTCAGTACTATATGGTAACACTTAGGTGTCAGTATGATGTCTCGGGTCAGTAGTATATGGTAACACTGACGTGTCGGTATGATGCCTCGGGTCAGTACTATATGGTAACACTGACGTGTCGGTGTGATGTTGGGAACACAGCTAAGGACGTACTATTAAACCCTTGGCCGTGAAGGGGTTAAGGCTATGTTCACACATTGCATTATTTGCAGCGTTATTTTATGGAAATCAACAGCACCAGCAAAAGTGGTGAGATTTCATCATTCTCATTCACACTTGTGGGGGTTTGCCTGACTGAATTGGAAAACTGCTATTTCTTAAATCTGCAGGATGTCAGTTCTTTTTCCATTCGCACAAAGAAAAAGTAAAAAAATGTTACGCAGTTTTGTTAAATAAAATTTACTCTAAATGTACTGTAGACAAATCACACAATAATCCATAGCAGGTTTTGGCTGCAGAAATAAAAAACTGCAGCAAAAATGCAATGTGTGAACACGGCTATGGAGAGTTTTGCACTTGCATTTTTCTAGCCGGCGTCCTAATCCGGATGAAATCTTTAGCCTCCTGCTCCGGCCGGTCTCCATAGACTTAGAATGGGGACACATGCACATGCGGTGGGATAAGATTTCCGCCGGATCCTTACATATGTGTCGTTTTTACCTCCTCCCGGGACAGACAAAATTGCAATTTTGTGGCTGGTTAAAACCTGAGGTCATCGGATGCGGCGCACTGCGGCAAGAAATAGAATGGGCTTCAATGGAGTTGGATCCGGCTTTCACACTAAGCATGCCAAGAGCCGCTTCCAACACCCTCCCATTAGACATGTCCTATGTAAAGTTTCAACTTTCCGAAGGATCAGGAAAAAAAAACAGATGCCATTGCAGCATTTCTTTTTGCCAGATCCGGCACTCAGATCAGACATAATACCGCTGCGGTTGCACAAACAAACCCGGATGCGGATGAACGCGTTTTTAGCCTGATCACAGGTTCTGAAATTATTTTCTTCTTGGTTTAATTGTTTTACATGACAAAAAACCTGACATTTTACCAGGGTGTGAATACTTTTATATCCGCTGTCTAAACTATATTGCATTTAGCAGGAGAATTCTTGTATTGTATTAGTTGCTTCCAGAGATCATTGTCTTAATAGGAGGGGTTTCCAGGCAAAACAAAGTATCTATCAATTACTGTATTTTGCAGATTATAAAATGCACCTAAAATTTAGAGGAGGAAAATTGGAAAATATAGAATTTTTAATGTTAAAAAAGGTGGTCCATTTTATAATCCAGGTATAGTTTACCGAGGTGTGCGGTGGCGGTGGAGGTGGGGTCGCAGCTGAAGGAAGTTGGTGGCAGCACAACATGCTCCGGGCCTGAAGCGGAGAGGAGGAGGTGTTATGGCGGTGTGATACAGGCGCCATCAATCTCAAGTCAGTGGGCGTGATGTGCTTCAGGAAAATGGCCGCAGTGGCAGCACACGAGCAGATCGAGGTCTCGGCGCTCCAAGATCTTGATCTCTGCATGCGCTGCCTCTGTAGCTGGTTTCCTGAATCACATCACATCCACTGACTGGGGATCAAGGGCACCTGTATCACACCTCCATGACACCCCCTCCTCCCAGCCTTGCGTTCGCAGCATCGTCTCACTCGTGCCACTGCTGACTTTTTGTTCGCAGCAACCCTTCCTCCAGTTGTTGGAATCGCTATTGTGTAGATAGGCAAAGATATCTTTTTAGCTTCTCTATTTATAATGTATATTTTAATATATGCGAACTGAGTTTCTCCTTTAAATGTATGTGTATATTGAACCTTCCCTTTAAGAGAGTACGCCTTTAAACGCATAACATCTAATGAAATGAATAGTTTTCTTATTAGTTCCCCACAGTAGACTAAATCTGGATTCTAAGACGCACCCCCATTTCCCCCTCAATTTCGGGGGATAAAAAGTGCATCTAATATTCCAAAAGATACGGTAGGTATACAAAGAAACTAGTAAACTTATATGATTTACTAGCATAGCTCTATTTGGCCAGGTGCCCAATGTTCTGGTCACTGCACCATCCCAGGAGCAGTGTTGGCAACCTGACTTGTTTTATCTTGAAGTCTCTCAAAAAAATCACAGAGTGATAATATTCTTTCAGTACAATAAAAGAAATGGGGCAGCACTCACCGGAACTTCAGGCTTTTTATTCTCGAACATTCGATAATATTCTTTCCAGACATATGGAAAAACCGTAATAAATCATTATGGAAGAGAAGATGGTTATTGTGTGGGTTGGTGCGGAGAACTGCAGAAAACAAAAACAGTATTTATGCTACATGTGAACACTGGCTTAAAGGGATCGGTCACCACATTTGACCTTTCTAAACTTTTAATATGGACATGCAGGGTATAGAATGATGAAAATAATCTTCCCTGTCTTCCTCATATTAGATGTCTTGTTGTGGATAAATCATCTTTTATCACTTTATATAAATGAGCTGTTCCAGGCTATGGGGCGGATGCTGCCTGAAAGATAACTCCACCTCCAGAGTTTATTTTAACTAGGGGGCGTTACCAATGTGAGACAAATAAATGACACAAATCAGGAGAAATGACATTTGTCATCTTGTAAACACTTTTTTGCAGCTCTGCTGTTTTGTAACAGTGTTGCAGCCCTGTCTGCCTGTGAGATGGAGGCTGAAGGTGAGAGGAATCTGCAGAGGTGTTAGTTATAATCACACAGAACTCTATAGTGAGATCAGGAGGACAGAGAGCGGCCATAACTCATCATACTGGTAAGGCCTCCTACTATTTAAATTACGCTCTGGAGGCGGGGTTATCTTCCAGGCAACGTCCTCCCCATAGCCTGGAACAGCTCATTTACACAAAGTGATAAAAGATGATTTATCCACAACAAGGCATCTGTTATGAAGCAGACAGATAGGACTTTTTTTTCAGCATTCTACGACCTATATGCCCATATTAATAGTTTGATAGGTCAAACATGGAGACAAATTCCCTTTAAAGACTTAAATAAGACAGACATCAAATCTTGAAGCTACATCAAGATAAGAAAGTTCTGGATACTATGACTATAAATGATATGGCTGTGAATTCTCTGATGTATAGCAAGACTTGATTTATATGAAAAAGATTTCCCACATTCTGAACATGAATACAGCCTCTCTTCTGTGATTTCTATAAAGTTTAACAAGTTGTGATTTACATGCAAGACATTTCCTACATTCTTAACATAAAAATGCCCTTCTTTGATGTTTGAGAATATGTGATTTATTTAGTAAATATTTCCCACATTCTGAACATGAATACGGCTTCTCTCCTGTGTGACTTCTTTCAGGTTTCACAAGACTTGATTATCTGTAAAGTACAGGTGCGTCTCAACGAATTAGAAGAACATCAAAAAGTTACAGTAATTCAATACATAAAGTGACACCCATATATTATATAGAGTCATTACACACAGAGGGATCTATTTCATGTGTTTATTTCTGTTAATGTTGATGATTATGGCTTACAGCCAATCAAAAGCCAAAGGTCATTATCTCAAAAAATTAAAGTAGGGAGGATGAAGGGTTAAAAACACGCTGCCGTATTCCACCAGCCATCAAAGGGTGAATATAATATTGATTTATTAGTCAATGCGTATCAGGGCTCCCTGGACCCTTCCTCAGGACAAATTAATATCATATTGCCATGTTTCTGGAAGCCCTGAAATGCGTTGAACTAATAAATCACATAAACCCCTTGTGATATAATGATGCCCCACTTCCACCCTTAAAGGGGTTGCTCCCTTTCACTAAATGTTTGGCTCACCTGTAGGTAAAATAAAAAACAACCTGCGCTATACTCACCTTCTCCAGGTCCATCAGTACGTCCTACCTCTGCTTCCCATGTCTGCCATTGACTGGGGAACTGATGTCCCATCGATTAAGTGGCAGCCAATCCATGAGCTCAGCAATTGAAGTGTATACAATGAGGTTCTGCAGCAGCTGAACTCACTGATTGGCTTTTGCACTGTTAAAGTGACATCAGTTCCATAGCCAAACAGGAGCAGTGTGGAGATTCACCGGTGGACCTGAGGAAGGCGAGTACAGCTTAGTTTGTTTCTTTATGATAATCTGTAACTGGTGACATTCATTTTCTGAAAGAAAACAACCCCTTTATTATGAGGTTCTGCAGTACCTGAGGTGTGTTATGAAATTCTGCAGCAGCTGAGGTGAGTTTAGTGAGATTCTGGAGTGGCTGAGATGTGCATTATCAGGCTCTAAAGCCATTTAGGTGTCCAATATGAGGTTCTGCCACAGCTGAGGTGTGTTTTATCAGGTTCTGCAACACTAGTGTGTATTGAGATTCTGCAGTAGCTGGGATGACAGCCATACTATCAATTTAAAGCAACATTAGCAGCTGAGATGTCTAATATGAGGTTCTGCAGCAGCCGAGGTGTTTCATTTCAAGTCCTACAGTAGCTCAAGTGTATTATGACATTCTGCAGCAGCTCACCTGCCAAACTAATTATCACAGGTATCTGAGATTGATTTCAGTGATCCAAAGAACCCTGAGACACCATACCATCAATGGGTTCCATTGAGAAAAACAAAACAAAACTATATTTGCATAATAATTTGGAACATGGTTTATGAGTTGTATGGTCAGGTAAGGAGACCAGGTCAGCCCAGACATTGCAGGCCATCTACAGATTGTTAAATATAGCTTTCTGGACTCTGTCTAATATAAGCTTTTCCCCATAGAATAAAAGAGGAGTCTGTGCCTCATTGAGTGGCCACATGGTGATACATGTGCATAATGCATAGTATGTCAATTATTTTGTCCTTAGGGTACTCGCCATACTTTACTGTTAATCTTGAACTTCATAGATTTCCATTGCTGACCAGCCATATACGAGTATATGATCACCATATTTGATTTTGACTTTTGACGTGGTTTAATCAGATTGCAATTTGACTCTAGAATAAGGGTATGTGCCCACAGGAAGGTTTTGCTGCGCTTGAGATCAGGTTTTGCCTTGGTTTTATGTAAATCTAAGCTAACCTAATCCTGAGCTTTTGGTTTCCATCAAAACCTATGTGATCAGGGAAAAGCTTTCACACACACACAGATATTTTTCTCTACAGAAAATGGAAATACTGCAGGTGTTTTCACTTTAGCAAAAGTGCAGCAAAAAATTGACATGCTCATTTTTTCTAAAACACAGCAAAACCTGAGGTGTTTCCACTTTCTTCACCAAACAAAAACCAATGTGTTGGGACAGCTAATCCTAGAATCACATAGGTTTTGATGGAAAACAAAATGCAGCAAATCCTGTGGTGTTTACACTGTCTCCAGAGAACAAAAACCAATGTGTGTGAAAGCTTTTCACTAATAATATAGGTTTTGATGGAAACCAAAAACTGAGGATTAGATTAGCATAGATTTACATAAAACCAAGGCAAAACCTGATCTCAAACGCAGCAAAACCTTCCTGTGGGCACATACCCTAACCAAGTTCACCAAAGTAAAACTTGGCAAACTCTCCTGAATTAACCTAATTGATTTAGGATTTGGGAGTCAATGTGGGTAAAAGAAAAGGAAAAAAATAGCAGGGCCTGAGCGCCAATGATCACTAAACCACAGGGAAAATAGTACTAAAACTCTTTATTCAAAACACATTTCCATGGCGTCCCGTCCCCTTCCTTTCTGGGAGCTAGTGGTATATCAGCACTGCTCAAATAACCACAGTATTTGAGTAGTGCTGATATACGAAAGTCTTTCCCTGGATAAATCCAGCCATCACATCCAGCCTGTATTACTGGGAGAGACACTCCTGCAGAAGACAAGATCTGTCATATGAACCAGGCTATAGAATGCACATCACGTTTCTAAAAATGAGTAACGAGATGAAGAATTTTGCAATCTGAAACTTAGTGTAGTCTTATTAACTACTATAAAAGTAGTCATATATGTCTAAAGAATTTAAAGAGTTATTCTCACCATCGCATTATTTTTGGCAAAGCACAGTACATACATACCTATTTTTAATATGCCATATATACTCGAGTATAAGCCAAGTTATTCAGCACAAAAATTGTGCTGAAAACTTTCCTCCTCGCCTTATACTCGAGTCATACAGTTGCTGAGTGGGAGGGGGCGGTGACCGGGGAGCTGGAGGAGGCGGTGGGAGGCTGCAGAGTGAGCGGAGAGGTCACATGGGGCCGCTCATTACTGTAATGAATATGCACTGCATCCCCCTGTCCATCAGGTGCAGGGGGAGCAGTGCATATTACATGACTGTCCCCCACATCAAAGTATATGCCCCCAGCATTGTACACCCCCATCTCAATATTTGCCCCCCTTTCTGCCGCTCACTATAAAATAATAAACTGATCTCGCCTATCCGACGATTCTCTCCCAGCTCCCTGCGTACTCTCTCTGGTCTTCCTGCTTCTAAAGTCATGTGACCGACGCCGCGGTGACGTCAGAGAGGACGCAGGGAGCCTGGAGAGAATTGTCGGATAGATTAGATCAGTTTATTATTTTATAGTGAGCAGCAGCAAGGGGGGCATATATTGTGATGGGGGTGTACAATGCTGGGAGTATTGTATACCTGGGATGGGGGGTGTTCAATGATGGAGTGGGTGTATGCAATGACGGGGGCGATGTACACAACTGATTGGGTGGGTGGTATGTGCAATGATGGAGGTGCCGTATACCAGGGATGGGGGGCTATATAAAAAGTGATGGGGTATGTGTGCAATGATGGGGGTTTATATGCAATGATGGAGGGCTATGCACCAGGGATGGGGGGGTATGTAAAATGATGTGGGGCTATGCACCAGGGATGGGGGTGTGTGCAATGATTGCGGTCTGTATTCCAGGTCTGGGGGTCTACATACCAGTGATGAGGGGCTATATACCAGTGATGAGAGTGCTATATACAGTAATGGGGCTATATACCAGTGATCAAGATTCTATATACCAGTGATGGGAGACATAATACCAATGATGTGGGCTATATACCAGTGATGTGGGCTATATACCAGTGATGCGGGCTATATACCAGTGATGTGGGCCATATACCAGTGATGCGGGCCATATACCAGTGATGCGGGCTATATACCAGTGATGCGGGCTATATAGCAGTGATGGGGGCCATATACCAGTGATGGGGGCCATATACCAGTGATGGCGGCTATATACCATTGATGGGGACATATACCAGTGATGAGGGGTTTTATACCAGGATGGTGGTCTGCTGCATTTCCCACCCTAGGCTTTTACTCAAGTCAATAGGTTTCCCCAGTTTTTGGGGTAACATTAGGGGCCTTGGCTTATACTCGCGTTGGCTTATACTCGAGTATATATGGTAACAGGAATTTAAAGGAGTTTCTAAATCCTCCTTAATGATCTCCGTTAACTAAACTCTTCATCAACAAGATTTTTCGGGGAAACGTCATAGATGTCAGACTAAAATGTTTCTTATTTACCCAATTACACTACGCTAATTCTGGATAACAAGCTAGAAAAGAAATGATAAGTTCTCCTTTCAACCAAATCATTCCAAGCTGTTTCCTTATTTAGGATTATTATGGTATTTAGCAATGGATTTTTTATATAAATTAATTGAATTGTGAGAAAATATCATAGACAGTAACACAAATCTGGCATGAAGTTAAAAACATATTAGCCTGTCCTGTATATAGCTACCAAACCGCTGGGAGATATTTTTTTTTTATCTGTTAATAAAAAAGCAGCTTAATGTAAATGTGAAAACACAGGATACGATGCGGAGATTCTAAGAGGTTCTGAATATCTGAATAATGTCAGTAAAGAATAAAAGCTTTTACGGCTGGAGAGAAGAGCTGAGGAATTCCACTGTTAACACCCAGGAGAATCCAGTGATGCTGTTCACTGAGAAAACTGCAATAATCTGCTTGTGTCATCAGCCCAGCATCTGAGATGGTTCGTCCTGAGAGGACGATTCCACTTGAGAAGCCTTTAGCAGAGGCTGGGGCAGGGCAGCAGCAGTCTGCAGCAAATCTACCAAAGAGCTAGAGCTTCACATAGGATCCTACACCACCCTACTCTCCATCCTGCTCTTCTGTAACTCAATACCACCCCTTTCTTCTCCATCCCATACACCACATTTGCTACTTAGAATTAGCCTTTGTCTTCCAGTCTCCATGGGATTTTAGCGGCTTTTGAAAGAGAAGTTTTTATCACTTTTGTAAATACTGCAATAGACAGTGTTGTGGAGACGACTATCACTGTCATGGCCATCAACACAGATGCCCAGTACGAGAAGACACTGAGTGGATCAGGTAACCCGTTACCTGCAGATGCTCATGAAACTGAGAAACTCCTAACATCTGCCTCCGAGGCAAAAGAAGAGAATGGGATGAAGAAGTCTTTCTCGGTAACCATGTCCAGCGAAAAGTCTATAGGAGACCTGGACCAGAATGGGCACAGTCTGCCCTACAAGTCAGTTTCTGCAGGACAACTGGAGTCTGCACCACTCTCGCCCTCCAGAGGCAGCCTCGCCAGGGCTTCCTCTACCGCCACCACCACCGCCCAGGAGCAAAATAGGCCCACTGACTATCTGGTCTTGGCCATCTTATCCTGTTTTTGTCCTGTTTGGCCAGTCAACATAGTGGCCTTGGTCTTCTCAATCATGGTGAGTACAGTCCCAACTGCTAGTAGCATGGTGGCCCACTTTGTGGCAGGGTGCATTGCATGAACTGCTTTACGTTTCTATGTGTTTAGTGTTCTGTGTTTGACACAAAACAAAAACATTTTTAATTAAAAAAAAAAGTAATTGCTGCACCTAAATGCATGCGAAGCCCCACCCAACCGTAAGTGGTAATGAAACAAAGCACAGGTTTCAGATAACAGTATATGAATACATAGAGTATAAGCACTGCATGGTGAATTCTGTTATAATATATAAATTGGTATGGGTTTGGTTTGGCAGCATGCCCTCCATGTGCTTTATACTGTACCATATCACAAATGCTTTCTGTGTTAATGGGACATAGCAAGATACAGACTCCTCCCTGCTGCTTCCCGCATCCAATATACTTCTGACCATCTCAGCACTTGGAAATTGAGCCTGTTCTTTTAATCAGACTAAAAAGCAGGGGGGGAGCATGCAAGACAAGCAGGGGAAGATTTATGTGTTATTGGTAACTGATTTTCAGCATTTAACCCTTGCTTGTGTCACATGAGCAAGAACTTCCAATATTGTTTAGTGAAAGGTCAGCAATATCCGGCCATTGTTAATCTTGATACTACAGTCATTGTACATTCATCTTTGCTATTCGTTCAGTAATGGACGATTTTGCCAGCTGTCTGAAGTATACCCCAGGGTATATGGCACACAAAGGGTATTGACTATCCTACTGCACACCATTCAATTCATGAAATGTCCTTTCACTAAAGCTTAAATAGAACCTTCAAATAATAAATGGAAACAAATTCTGTTTTGATAATAAGTTGAATTTCTTTTATGAATTCAATGAATAGATTTTTCTCAAATATCGGAATGTAGCGCTTCCCTTCAAGACAATTAAGATCTCTGTAGATTATAACACAGTTTACGATTGTATCATTCCTTCAGTACATTATGGATGGGATACAAATATGATAATGTTTTCTAAACAAATGATAAAAAAATAATGTTTTAGCTCTTATTATGTTCAAATCTTGGTTTGTCCTCCAGCTTTTAAAGGGTTTATATAGAAAAAGAATGGAATATATTCTATGTAATAGAGAAGGGGATGGGGGTCGACAGCTTAACGAATGGGACAGTCCGCCGCCTGCATGGGAGGGGTCCTTTAATGTCCTAATAAAACATTGCAATCGATTCCCAGATAGATGTGATAGATGTAAATCAATACTCAGCTCTGGGATTTACATTAGACCTGCAGACTTGGTTGACTTCAATGTTTTACTTTCATTCATCTTTAATTCAGCTATGTAGGAAGAAAAAGATTAAGCTTGGCCAAATACCCAGCCCTGAAGCTGTTATAGGCATATATCATTTAAATGTAGACAGCTGCTGCAGTATGGTGTATAATAAATGTGCGGGATGATGGGTGAGTTCTCGCTCTGAATCAGGAGAGTGAGTTTATTAGGGAGGAGACTGCAGCATCCCACACACAGATTTATAGTGGATGAGTTTGTATAGAGTCTGTAGAGTATAGGGCATTCCCGCTCAGGAGCTCTCCCTGGTCCTGCAGTACTTAAATAGAGGAACAATTCACAATCCCATATTACAGACATTGCTCTATTAGGAGGTGCAGTAGCAGCACATTGTACATATGGTTTGTCATCTAGAGATCATTTTGAGAAGGTCTTAATGGCACTGTTATGTAGGTATGGCCAGTGGCATAACTTGCATCACTGGCGGACACAGACAGAAAAGGGCCCCTGTGCAAGAACAGTACATGCAGCCCTTTTTTGTCCTGTAGTTCATCAAAATGATCCATTCCTCCTGCTTTGGAGGTGAAAATGGGCCCCCCTTATCTCCTGGACCCTGTGCGGCTGCACAGATTGCAACAATGATATGTCCGTCCCTGATGAAGCTCATAGGCCCCAATGCGAAAACTCCAACGGGGCCCCAATTATTGCAAATCTTTAATAGCATTAGTCTTTTTCTATAAGCCAAAGGGACTTTTGGAACCTTCTCGGCTCCAGGGCCCTGGTGCGATTGTGCAACCCCTACACCTGTTATAATTACGCCCTTGTGTATGGTTACCAATTAGCTTATTAGGATGGATTAGTAACTTTACACACTGTTCCTTCTATAGTCAATAAAAGCTGGTCATTGCAAAGTATAGCATATATCATTACCTTACTACATAGTTTCCTAATATATTCTTCGATGTAACTCAAACGTATACCATTGCATGTAAAAAGATAGTTGAAAGTTCATTTGTGGCTCAAAGAATTACACAAATGTTTATTCAATATTAAAATGTTTTAAGAATTTTTAATGAAGCATTTACAATTTTTACATATGTTTACCAATATAAATGACAATGCTTTTGGCTACTTCACTGTTTGTAATGTGCTACATTAATGTTTGCAACTTGAGAGTACACAAAAACTTTAGCATACATATAGAAAGAAAAATGAAATTGGGATAAAAACATTGTATTGTTGTCCCTCTATAAATCACTTGTGAGGCCACATCTAGAATATGGGATCCAGTTTTGGGTTCCACTTTTTTAAAAGGATATTCAGAAGTTAGTGTCAGTTCAAAGGCAACAACCAGAATATTACAAGGGATGGAAGATCTCCCATATGATGAGAGGCTGGAAAAGTTGGGATTGTTAAGATTAGAAAAAAAAGGAGATCTCATCTTATAAGTATAACTACATGTGTGGTCAATACATCGGACTGACACATTACTTATTCCTCCAAAGACCATACTGGGGACTAGGGATCACTCATTATGGGGAGAAGAAAGGAGATTTAAGCAGCTAAATAGGAAAGGATTCTTTACAGTTAGAGCAGTCAGACTGTGGAACGCCGACCACAAGATGTAGTAACGGAAGATACTATAACAGCAAAAAAAAGGGCTGGATGATTCCCAAGCAAAAATGGCATTGTGGGTTATAGATAATTTGGTGACAAAAAATGGATAAGGTTGAACTTCATGGATCTAGGTCTTTTTCAACCTGTGTAACTATATATCTGTTCATATAATGCTATTGGAATAATTTCAAATGTATAAAATTACATTGTTCCTTTAGTCTATATCTGTCCGTTCTGTAGATATTGAATTGCGCATGCTTATTAGCCGCTTCATTAAAATGTGTATCATTAGACCCCGTCCCCTCATTCTCACAATCAGGAAAGTCTCAGTGATCAGGCACTTATCATAAGTCCTGAGGAAAGGTGATAAAGGTTGACTCTGGAAAAATCAGTATAATGACCAACACTAATAGTAATGGTTAGGTCCAAACAAGTAAAACATCAAGCATTTGCAAGTAGCACCATGCTATTTCCAAGGAAATGTTCCAAGTTATCTATTCACAGTATTAGAAAGAACATGACTACTTAGCCAGACTCTTTAAACAAGCAGAAAATATGCGTTTACACAGTGAAGGTGGACATGAGGCCTTTGACTTCTGTTTAACGGGGTTGTCTGGGATAGGTCATCAATAATAGATCAGTTCAACACCTGGTATCCCTACCAATCAGGTGATACTTGGTCTGGCAGTTGTTGGATATAAGCAGTATTTGGGGTGGTGTATAGCTTAGTGGCCGCCATCAAGTACTGCACTATGTCTTCCATTCAGTTGACCGTAAACAGCGGTACTTGGCAGTGGTCTTTAATTGTTGTATGAGGCTGCTGTGTTCCGCCCTGTATACTGCTTATGCTTGGACACTGCCGGAGAAGATTTCAGCTGATCTTTGGGGGTGTCAGGTGTTGGAGCCCCACCGATCTTACATTGATGACCTATCGTCACCAGTTGTTAAATCCTGGACCATCTCTTTAAATCGGGGATTTTTATAATTTTGACGGCATTAAAACAATAGAGAATCGATGCAAGCCCAATAGAGTCTATTATATGTATGACGTGACATTATAGGATCTTTGGGCTCTCTTTAGATCTATGATAGAATGGATCTGACACATTCCTGTTATTCCCTTTGTGAATAAAAGTCGTACTACTAATTTTAAAATAGAGCTCTTATTTTACATATATAAAACCTTTTTTTCCCAAAATTTAAGTAGCTCATCACAACCAATCGTTTTGCCTCTCAATTAAATTTGTACAAATACAATCACTACTTTGCAGTGAAAATATGATAAAAGTCTGATTTGTCCTTTTTTGTAAGGTACTGTAGTGTCCCTATGATGAGTTGAACCTACTGGCATAGCACCCTGCCATCAACTTTAATCTGTAGGGGTACATGGCAGCACATCAACGGTCGGTCATGTCTAATGGTGCCGTCACACAGCACGATCTGGCCAGCGATGTCGGAAGCGATGCGCGGGTGCCCGCTCGCTTCCGACATCGCTGGCCAGCTGTCACACAGCATCGCTGCGGCCGGCGACACCGCAGCGATGCGGGCGGTGACATCGCTCGCTGGCTGGGCTCAGCCCAACGAGCGATCCGCAGCAACGCTGCGGTATAGGCTGGATCGCCGCCGACATCGCTCTGGTGATGTCACACGGCGCGATCCAGCCTTATCGCAGGTCGCCGTTGACAGGTTTACGGTTCTTCCGTAAACCTGTCAACCTGCGACCAGCGATAAAATGCGGTCGCGCCGCTCATTTACACAGCGCGACGTCGCTAGCGACATCGCTGATACGTCACTTTTTCGGCGATGTCGCTAGCGACGTCTCCAGGTGTGACGGCACCTTTAACATTAGAATACTTTGGCTGAGGAAAATAAAGAATTATTTTTGGTCGTTTAAGAAAATAGTACCATTAGTGCAGTCTTTGATGAAATTAAATAAATGTGTTTTAAACCACAAATCTAGATAAAGACTGGTTCTTCTACATCTAATAATGATGCAGAATTTTATCATTTTCAAATAAGAAATCCACCATCGTATTAAACCGATGTACCCATCTTTCATCAGTAGTGCACCAGGTCCCCGCCTTCCGGGTTCCTACATGGGTTGGTGCGCTGCTGATGATTCAAGATTTGGGTTGGTGCCATAGCTGAACCTCTTGCCTAATTTCCACTTTGTAGACGAAGCTTTGCCTCTGCAATATCAAAGGTATACTGGTACACTGAAGCCTGGTCCAGCAATCCAGATATCTTCAGAGCAGCACTAGCAAGCTTACAAGTGCAAGTGCAAGCTTACTCCTTGTCTAAAAATCCGACCTCCTCTGAGGTAGCCATCTTGGAAACGAACTGTAAACTATAAAATTAAAAATCCCTTCATTCTTGAGAATGGAGAAGATTTTTAATAAGAGGTAAAAGTTTTTTTTTTGCAAGCACTTTGCAATTTTGCCCATTTATGATGATTACACAACCCTTTCAAACCTTCCAAGTGATGTATATATAAATGAAGAACCATTAGGGTTTGTTTTGAGAATTTGTTCTGATTAACATATTGAGATTATCCCTTAAAAGGGACTCTTGTTAGGTCATTTTTCAGTATGATACTAATATTACCCTTGAATAGGGCCTGGGCAGCCCTTTTAAAAACATGTCCAATCATTATTGTACCATTTGTAGTTTCCTTGTTATAAGCATTTTCACATCCTGCAGGCAGCTCCTGCATTAGTAATCTCCATTACTTTTACAGAGGATTAGTCCGGCTGCTATATAAGTGTTATTTAAATAACTTCCCTCTCCTTTCTGAACTGTGTGCAGTCACAGAGCATAAAACCCAGAGGGCAGGGCAGTTTACTGATGCATGAATATTCATTCCTTGGTCACTGTGATTGACAGATGGAATTAATCTTTTATTTTGAAGTTTACAGAGTATAGAAGGGAAGCATAAAAAATAGAAATACATGAATAGAGAGAGCTTAGAGAAACAATTAGAAAATTATATCAGTAATATATGGATATATGACCTGACAGATTTCCTGTAATGTAGTTATATGGAAAACCTTTGGGGAATTTGGACATGAATAAATATTTTTCATGTTATAATTTGAAAAATACATCCTATTGAACCTGTAAAAGAGTTTGGATCCTGGCAGTGTTTTAACCCCTTCAGGACCCAGCCTATTTTGACCCTAAAGACCTTGGCATTTTTGTCAATTCTGACCAGTGTCCCTTTATGAGGTAATAACTCTGGAACACTTCAACGGATCTTAGCGATTCTAAGATTGGTTTTTCATGACACATTGGGCTTCATGTTAGTATTAAACTTAGGTCGATAATTTGTGCGTTTAGTTGTGAAAAAATCAATAATTTGGCAAAAATTTAGAAAATTTAGCAATTTTCAAATTTTTAATTTTTATTCTGCTAAACCAGAGAGTTATGTGCCACAAAATAGTTAATACATAACATTTCCCACATGTCTACTTTAAATCAGCACAATTTTGGAAAAAAAAACATTTTTTGGGGTAGGAAGTTATAAGGGTTCAAAGTTCACCAGCAATTTTTCATTTTTCCAGCAAAATTTACAAAACCATTTTTTTTGGACCACATCACAATTGAAGTCCCTTTGAGGGGTGCACATGACAGAAAACACCCAAAAGTGACACCATTCCAAAAACTGCACCCCTCAAGCTACTCAAAACTACATTCAAGAAGATTATTAACCCTTCAGGTATTTCACAGGAATTAAAACAACATGGAAGGAAAGAATGGACATTTAAATTTTTCTAACACAAATGTTCTTTTAGCCTCAATTCCTTCATTTTCACCTGGCCAACATGATAAAATGGATCCTAAAATTTGTTGGGCAATTTCTCCTGAGTACACTGATACCTCATATGTGGTCATAAACCACTGTTTGGGCGTATGGCAGGGCTCAGAAGGGAAGGAGCGCAATTTGACTTTTGGAGCTAATTTTCCATTCAAAAAGTGAAATGGTGCTCCTTCCCTTCTGAGCCCTGCCATGCGCCCAAACAGTGGTTTATGACCACATATGAGGTAGCGGTGTACTCAGAAGAAATTGCTCAACAAATTTTAGGGTGCATTTTATCCTGTTGCCCATGTGAAAAAGAAAAAATTTAGGCTAAAAGAAAGTTTTTGTGAAAAAAAATGTACTTTTTCATATTTACAGATCAATTTGTGAAACATCTGGGGTTCAAAGTGCTCACCACCCATCTAGATAGGTTCCCTGGGGGGTGTAGTTTCCAAAAAGGGGGTCACTTGTGGGGGAGCTCCAATGTTTAGGTACACAGGGGCTCTCCAAACGCAACATGGTGTCGCTAACAATTTGTGCTAATTTTCCATTCAAATTGTTAGCGGACACCATGTCGTGTATGGAGAGCCTCTGTGTGCCTAAACATTGGATCTCCCCCACAAGTGACCACATTTTGGAAACTAGACCCCCAAGGAACGTATCTAGATGCATAGTCAGCACTTTGAACCCCCAGGTACTTCACAAATTGATCCGTAAAAATGAAAAAAGAAAATCTGTGTAAAAAAATAAGTATTTTTTCCTTATTACAGATCAATTTGTGAAGCACCTGGGGTTTCAAAGTGCTCACTATGCACCTAGATACGTTCCTTGGAGGGTCTAGTTTCCAAAATTGGGTCACTTGTGGGGGAACTCCAATGTTTAGGCACACACAGGGCTCTCCAAACGCGACTTGGTGTCGGCTGACAATTTGAATGGAAAATCAGCTCAAATTGTTAGCGGGCACCACGTTGCATTTGGAGGGCCCCTGTGTGGCTGAACATTGGACCTCCCCCACAAGTGTCCCCATTTTGGAAACTAGACCCCTCAGGGAACTTATCTAGATGCATAGTAGAGCACTTTGAACCTTCAGGTGCTTTACAAATTAATCTGTAAAAATGAAAAAATAATTTTTTTTGTGGAAAAAAAAAGTACTTTTTCATTTTTACGGATCAATTGGTGAAGCACCTGGGCGTTCAAAGTGCTCACTATGCATCTAGATACATTCCTTGGGGGGTCTAGTTTCTAAAATGGGGTCACTTGTGGGGAGCTCCAATGTTTAGGTACTCAGGGGCTCTCCAAACGTGACATGGTGTCTGCTAACAATTTGAGCTGATCTTACCTGCAGCATAGGGGATCGAGCTGCAGAAAGCTATCTGACAGCCCAGGCACAGTGATCCACTAAGTGGATCACTGCAGCCAGGCGTCCAGATTGCTACTCTGCAGCCCGATCACCCTGCATGGGGATTTAGCTGCAGAAAGTGATCTGACAGCCCAGGCACAGTGATCCACTAAGTGGACTACTGTGGCTAGGCTGCCAGATCGCTATTTTGCAGCCCGACCTCCCTGCATGGGAATCGGGCTGCAGTGAAGCGGCGGCTCACCTGGTGGCGGCAGCGGGAAGCAGGCGGCGACGGGAAGCAGGCGGCGACGGGAAGCAGGCGTCGGTGGCTGGCAAAAGTGCCTGCGCTGCCACCATCTTAGTGAAGATGATGGGGAGTGATCAGATCACTGACCGCCCCTTCTATAGCTGGAGACAGTATCACTGTGATTGACTGTTTCAACAGCCAATCACAGTGATCCTGGGGGCAGGGTGGGGAATCCACCCCCCTGACCTCGAGTCTCGGTGCTCTGTGATAGCAATCACAGAGCACCAGGGCCTAATGGCGGTTAGCGCGACAACGGTGCCGTGGTAACCGCCATGACGTTGTGCAACGTCATGGGTCGTGAAGGCACCGACTTTCATGACGTTGCAAAACGTCATAGGTCGGGAAGGGATTAATATCCATGGAGACCTGGTTTACATATAATAAGAAAATCAGCTATGAAACAGTTACGGTGACATTCTGATTATTTTATCCAAGATCTTTTAAAAACAATCTCCTTAAAGTATATGTGTGTTATGTGATAATAATGCTGAGTCAGGCTAGAATAGACCATGCATTAATGGTATAACACCGGAGCTATGTATGGGTGACCACTATCTCTATGGTTGTTGATGTTTTGCTCCTGGAAGCTTCGGCGAAGTACCGTGTTTAACCTCACCTGTCGTGAACTTTGTTATTGTTAATAATGATATAAGGCTCAGTGCTACATCTATTTATAAGGATAGTCACTGGGAGGTTTATTAAAATATCAGGAAGAGTTTGTAAAATAATATAAAATGTCACTATAAAAGTATTAAAAAAGGGGGGTCAAACAGTGGATAATTTTATGATAGCCCAGGATTATCATACACTGTTTAACTCCCCCTTTTTTTTATATTTGTATAGTGACATTTTATATTGTTTTATGAACTCTTCCTGATACTTTAATAAACATACCAAAAAAGGGTTGCACCAAACAAGTTGTAGTGCCTATCCTTATAAATAGATGTAGCGCTGAGCCTTAATCATTATTAAAATAGACCATAGCTCTGCAGGTTTTGCATAGGCATTTAACTTACAACCTTGTATGACAGATGTATACCATAATACTCATAGCATTGGCAAAACTAAACTATCAAACTATTTGTAATGTTAGAGCATTTTCCATCCTCAGATTGTAAAACATAATCACTATGCGATAGGTAAAACTATACCGAAATCAGCTGTAAATAGTATAACTTACTAATACAGTTCTATTAGGCCAGGGTCCAGATTCTCTCTATACCGGTCCAGCATCATGTTTAAGGACGTAACTACAACAGGACCCGGGTTCTGGAGTCTAGGGGCCCCAATAGTCATTTTGCTTAATATAAAAAGACTAATTCTATTAAAGTTTTGCAATAATTGAGGGCCCCCCGTTGGAGCTTTCGCATCGGAGTCCATTAGCTTCAGGTTACGCCACTGATCATGTTTGTTTCAAGAACTATTCATGGACAGATAAGGGAGTGGACTTAGTAATAGAGTTAAGAGCTGGACCTCTTCATTAACCTACTGATTTTGGAAATAATATTCCTATCTATCGTTGAATGTGTCCTGTAATTCTTATCAGTTTGAAAAGCACCTATCACCAGGTTGAAAGTGTCCAAGTTTTGCTCTCATTTTTACTTTAGTTTTTTTACAGCCATAGTAATGGTTGCTCTTTCGTTTTATGTAAGTGGAAACTTAAAGCAAACTTGCTTAGATCAATTCTGTGAAAACTCTGTGGAAAAAGTATAAAAACTTGAATGAAAGTTGGTCTTTTTAAGGAAGTATGGGTGCCATTACACCTGCCTACAACAATAGATATCTGCCGCGACACTACTATATATGCAAACTATAAATTAAATGAGTGGCACTAAAGAAAGAAGATCAAACTGAATTGTGCAAATGTGTAATGCAGAGACTGCCCTGTGCTAAAATTGAAATCAGAGGTCTTAGTCTCATCAGTGGCCACTGAGGATCAAGCCTGGCACCCACTTCAAGGGGCCTCCACTGCCAGGTCCTGACACTATGCCCTAGTGAAATGGTGAACTGGTGAAATCTGTGTGGGCTTATATGTCTAAGGATGTAATTAAAAACAGGTGTGTGCTAGGACCTCACACTGGAGTCCATGAGTGGCTACCAGACTAAGAAAAGAGGAAGGGGAAAATTATACATAATGGGAGCTCAGTCAAACAAGACAATATGTAAAATATATATAAGACTGGCGTCACCGTATATGTAGGTGCTGGCAGAAAATAACACCTGCCGACGCCGCCAGAGATGTCGGCGGTGACTGGTGGGAGCGTGCAAGTTTTTGGCGCCCCGCCAGCGTCGCCATCCCATCCCCCATTTACATGGGGCGCCACCTCCGGCGGCGCCCTGGCGAGCTAACAGGCGGCATCGCCACCGGGGTGTCTCAAAACCCTAGCTGCGATGCAGGACAATGGGAGCCTATGGCTCCCATCACCTGTCAGGTCGCCGGCGGCCGGTTACATGGGGCGATGTGTACACATTGCCCCATATCGGCCACCTGGTTTCACATCAGTGATGTGAAACCAGGCGACCTCTCGGAGGCGCCGACATCGCCCCTTTACATTAGGTGACGTAGGGGCGATGTCGCCGCCGATAGGCAATGTCGCAAGGTGTAATGGGGCCTTATGTTTAAAGGGAATTGAAAATCTGGTCTGGATTGTGCCTACGTATCGCTTTGGAGATATTTTTTTTTTTACTCCCTATGAAGTTAAATGAGTAAATTTTACATATAGGATATGGAGAGTTCACTTAAAAAAAACTGATTTAATGGGGTTGTCTGCTTATTTTGTATTTAAGAAACAACATGAAAAGAAGTCATGAAAGCCCAAAAATTACAGATTGTATAATGAAAAACTTATTGATTAAAAATAAAGCAAAGGGAGATCGGGATGATACAGTAAAAAATGTCAACCTAACCAACAGGAGAGGACGTACACTATATAAGTCCATAGATATGACTACAAAACAATCAACTTGTGTCATGTGAATAAATGATGAGCAAGTATATATGCATACAATGGTGTAAGGTACGTATTGTAGTCACAAACTCATAGGAAAAAGTCCTCTCCTGCTGGAATGGCATTAACCCCAGCACGTGTTTCATATGACCCTTCATCTGGGATATTGTTATATTAACAAATATTTTCGGACATAATTTTGGTGAAAAACTGAATTAGTCCTTACCGGTAATTCCTTTTCTTGGAGCCTTCCACGACAGCATTGGAGGATGTCGTCCACGCCCTATTGGGGGACAGGAACACAGAGAGGTTAAAAGCCCCTCCCCTTCCTCCGCACTCCAGTGTATTATCAAGATCACCTGAAGACATGGATTACCTGATACACCTGAATCCAAAAATCGACAATAAGGGGGGAACTGATGCTGTCGTGGAAGGCTCCAAGAAAAGGAATTACCGGTAAGGACTAATTCAGTTTTCTCCCATCGCCTTCCACGACAGCATTGGAGGAATACCACCGATACTCCTCAGGGTGGGACAACTGCCAGTAGGACTTTCCTACCAAAGGACAGATCCCGACTAGAGGACAGATCTAACCTATAGTGGCGAGAAAAGGTGTGGAGGGACGACCACGTAGCCGCTCTGCATATCTGCTCAGATGAAGCTCCAGCCCGCTCTGCCCAGGATGTAGCAGCAGCCCGAGTGGAATGAGCCTTCAACCCCACCGGAGGAGCAAGGTCTTGAGCGACGTAGGTCGAACAGATCGCCTTCTTGATCCAGGAAGCGATGGTAGCCTTGGAAGCCTTCTTCCCTTTGTTTTCCCAAAATGCTGAACAAACAGGTTCTGATCTAATCTCCAGGAAGCGGTCACTTGGAGATAGTGGAGGACGGACCGACGGACATCCAAGGTGTGAAACACGGCCTCAGCTGCATTAGCAATAGAATGACAAAAGGACGGGAGCACCACTTCCTGGGACCGATGAAAATCCGACACAACTTTAGGAAGGAAGGACGGATCCAACCGAAGCGTAATGCGATCATCGGAACCCACGAGGTAAGGCGCCTGGATCGAGAGCGCCTGCAGTTCCCCAACTCGCCTGGCCGAAGTAATGGCTACCAAAAACGCCGTCTTGTGAGAGAGAGATGGAAGGGAAGCAGCAGACAAGGGCTCAAAGGGATCCCGAGAAAGCCCATGAAGAACAATGTTCAAATCCCAAGTAGGGACGGAAGGCCGAAGCCTGGGACGCAGTCTACAAGCAGAGGGAAAAAATCGTTTGATCCATCGATGGCCAGCAAGATCCTGATCAAACACGGCACCGAGAGCTGAAACCTGGACCTTAAGGGTGCTCGGCTGAAGGCCCAAATCCAAGCCTCGCTGCAAAAAATCCAAATTGAGAGCCACATTAGGATGATGGATATCCGGAATGGAAGGAGCACACCAGGACAGAAAGCGTTTCCAAACCTTCCCGTAAATGGCGTTCGTCACGGGCTTCCTGCTCTGCTGAAGCGTGCGGATTACAGCTTGGAGAGGCCCTTGGCCGTCAGGATCTCGGCCTCAACAGCCAGGCCGCCAGATTGAGCCACTGCGGGTCCGGGTGAAACAGAGGACCCTGGGATAGCAGGTCGAGGTTGTGGGGCAACCGGATCGGACCCTCCAGGCATAGGTCGTGGATAGCGCCGTACCATGCCCTTTTGGGCCACAGGGGAGCCACCAGGATAGCAGTCACCCCCTCCGCCCGAATCTTCTGCAACGTCTTGGGGAGCAGCGGGATCGGAGGAAACGCATACACCAACCGGAAGTCCCAGCGATGGGCGAAGGCGTCCAGCCCCAGAGGATGGTCCGACCGACTCAGGGAAAAATACGTCGGCACCTTGGCATTGGCTCCCGATGCAAACAGGTCGATTGAAGGGACTCCCCACCTGTCCGTGAGAGAGCGAAACACGTCCGGATGGAGGCTCCATTCGCCAGGGTGGACCTCCGTGCGGCTCAAGAAATCTGGCTGTACATTGGCCATTCCCTTCAGAAGTACTGCCGAGGAGGAGAAAAGATGGCGTACTGCCCACAAAAAGAACAGTCTTGCCAGCCCCTGCAAGTGTAAGCCACGAGTACCGCCTTGGTACCGCAAGAAAGCAACCGTAGTCACATTGTCTGACAGGACCTTGACATGATGACCCCGGAGAACGTGAGCTGCAGCAAGAAGCGCTTCCTCCACTGCCAGAAGTTTGAAGACTGGCGACTGACCGAGCGACTCCAAATCCCCTGGAACGGTGTGCGAACTACCATCGTGCCCCAACCAGAAACCGCTGGCATCAGTGGGAATGGAGGTCACAGGAAGGTGTCTGGGATTCATCCCCAGGAAAGCGAGATCACCACCCGCCCGGGGTCCGGACCCGCGAGTTTAAGGAATCCTGACGTCTGTCCCAGGAACTCAGTATGTGTTCCTGGAGCAGTCGGGAAGGAGCCGGAGCCCATGTTACTGACTGAATGCAGGCCATCATGGCCCCTAACAGGGACATTGCTTCCCGCAAGGAGGGCGACCCCCCTGCCCAGAGGCGGGTCAGATTCACGCGGCGCAAAAGCTGATATCCCGCAGGAAGGAATGAGGTCTGTCTGGAGGAGGCCAGCAAGACTCCCAAAAATTGACGTCGGGTTGCAGGCACCCGTTCCGATTCCCAAAGATTGGGTACCCATCCCAGGGACTGAATAATCTCCAATGTGTTGGAGACCTTTGTGCGCAGAAGCGCTGCCGAAGGAGCCACCACCAACATGTCGTCTAAATAGGGAAGCATACATATCCCCTGGGTCTGGACGAATGTGATCGCTTCCCCCATGAGTTTGGTAACCTCTGGGGCCGACGAAATCCCAAAGGGCAGCACATTAAGCCGAGAATGGACCGTCCGCCTGCCCTGGAGATCGTGAATCGCAGAAAGCGCTTGTGGGACGGGTGAATGGGAACATGAGAATACGCGTTCTGGAGGTCCACAACAACCTGGAGTAGCGCCCCCGGCCCTCCTCTCCAGGAGGAACCGGGGACCCCACACCCGAGTCCAACATGTGTCGCAGACCCGACAAGAAAAAACCGTGCGAGAGTCCCCCTGAGGAAGGGAGAGGACTCGAAGACACGGAGGGGCTGGCTCTCGAATTCCAAGCGTAGACCCTCCCAAATGGTCGAGAGGATCCAAGGGCACAAGGAGATCGCTTGCCACTGTGGCAGAAACCGCAGGAGCCGCCCCGCAATGGGGAAGGCGACCTTGTTTAGGAGCGGCTGGTGATGCCGCTGCTGGGGGAGCAAGATATTACGGGTCTTGTTCCCATACTGGAATGCCCAGCGACCAGACTTACCCTTCCCTTTAGACTGGGAGGGTTGGCTGCGCTCAGGCCAAAAGGACTGCCTCCGAAAGGGCTCCTGTTCCGGGAGACACCTTTTCCAGGATGTCATCCAATGCCCTTTGCAAGGGGAGGCCACACAGCTGGAGCTTATACGTGAACTCCTCATTCCATCTTGTAAGCCACACTGCCCTGCGAGCTGTGTTAGCCAACACTGCGCACCTGGCGCCAACACGGAACGACTCAGCAGAGGCATCGGCCAGGAAGCCCATAGCACGTCTCAGAAGTGGAATGGAGTCCAAAGCTCCTTCCTGGGAGTACCCTGCAGGATGAATTCTCCCAGCTGGGTGAGCCACTTAAAGAGAGACCTGCTCACATGTAGAGGAAATGTACACCGTTAAAGACATAGCTGCCGCCTCCCAGGATCTTTTGAGGAAACTCTCCATTTTACGAACGAGGGGGTCCTTCAACCGGGAGGAATATTCAAAAGGCAACACGTTCTTATATGCTAAGCTTCCCAAATGGAATACTGCCATAGACCTTCCATGTTAGAAGTCCCATTGACTTTATAGAGACTTCCATAGAGATTCCCATTGGGTCTCTCATGAGGTCTCCCATCCAGCCCGTGACTGAGGCTCCTGCTGCTTAGCCTCAACAGTGTGTCAAGGGCATGCACAATGGGTTTACAATAGCAGCTGATTGCTACCCTGGCCACCTGGATGTCCACCTTCGGGACCTCCCAGACAAAGTCATCACCTCCAATCCACTCGGATGGGGTGAGCCGCTTAGCCTTCAGGCCTCTGAACATTTAGTCCTGCACAGAAGAAGGGGATTCCACCACCTCTACTCCCATGGTACAATGGACAGTGTCCACCAATGCACCCCATGGACTCTGTGGAAAAATAGTAGTGTCCAGATTCTCGTGTCTGGACAGAGGCAACAGCGGCAATATCCTCGCCGTCCTCTAACGCTGAGCTCTGGCCAGCCTCCATGAGATCCACAGAGTCACAATCCTGGAGCTTCCTCTCTTACGGAGGGGAAGGCCCGGAAGCTGCAGCAAAACCCCGCAGTGCCGAGATAGAAGCCTGCACCTCTTCCCTAATGGATTGGAGCTCCTCAAGCAAGGATGGGGAGTCCATCCTGACAACCCTGTCAGTCATGGCCGACACCTTGTTGTAGGAAGAGGGACATTTTGTGCCGCAGCCACATTATTGCTCCCTTTCACAGACGGCCCTCGTCTCCCTATAGACAAAAAGGGAAGAGAAGGGGGTCCCAGTGTGAGTGCAGGGCTTAAATAACTCTACCCCTTGTGACCACCCCCAGAAACACTTACATGAGCTGGGGGAACGCTGGGCTCTGCAGAAGCAGAGGTGGAAGCCTATCACCTTCCATGTTTTAGGGATCAGCCTTACCTGGGTGTAGCTTCCGGCGGGTACTTATCCAGAAGTACCGTGCCCCCAACGAGGAACACCTGTTCCCTCCCTCCTCCTGGTCACCGGCCGCGGGCAGTAGCGCGCGAAAGTCCTGCTGGGTTCCCTGGAGCCGCGCCCAGCCTGCCACAGCCCTTACAGGAGCCGCCGCCCGAAACCGGAAGTGCCATCCCGGAACCGGAAGTGCCATCCCCGAAACCGGAAGTGCCTCCGCGGCACCTCTGATGCATGCCCCAGGGACCGCAGCTGGAGGAGGGAGACGCCGGAGAGCTGAACAGGCCTCCGGCGTTGCAATACACGGCCTGCTTTGCCCCGTAGGACGCAGGAAGGCCGGATGGTCCCACCACGGGAGCCCCGAGAAGGAGGAGGAGGCCGCCCCCGACGTCCATCCCTGGCCCGGCTGTAAGTACACCCCAATGCTGCCTCTGCCGGCCTGACAGCACTGGAACCTCTCCATGCCCCAAGGGGGACAGGAAGACACTGGAGTGCGGAGGAAGGGGAGGGGCTTTTAACCTCTCTGTGTTCCTGTCCCCCAATAGGGCGTGGACGACATCCTCCAATGCTGTCGTGGAAGGCGATGGGGAGAAATAAGTATTACCGGCCAGCGCAGATCCATTATTTACTTTTTAATGAAATCTTCTTCATAGACTGTACGTCTAAGACTTGTTCAAAATGGCCTCCAATGGAGGGGCACATGATCAGTCCTGAATATCACCCTACTTCAGTTGAAAAACATTGCCCACAGGAAAGATGTGTTTTAATTGGTTGAGGTAGATGAATCTATCTGGTCATATGCCCCCTCTATTATCAGACATGTTGAGAACAGGCACCATGCATTCAATGATGTAAGTTGCCCTTCCAAGTGGGGACTGATTTACAAAGGAGGTAATCGTCACTGAACCGGTAATACTTATATATTAGTAACAGACACAAAATTATGTCCCAAACATATTTATTAAAATAAAGATAAAGTGGACAACTGATTAAAAGGGAAAAATACACAAAACTTTTTCTAAATAGCAAAATATAAATATGAATTTAGGTTTTTATTTTAATATAGGCTTATAAGATATTATTATTGGTGCAGTTTTCACTTTTATATCCTTTTATGAGACACCATAAAAATCCCCTAGACAGCAAGTAGCCGGCTACAGAGAACATGTGAAGCCAAGAAGTAGATGAGATTACTTGCTGAATCCAGTTTGTGTTCTTTGCAAATTAATGCAGTAGAAAACTGCTGGTGTGTTGGCAGAGTTTCCTGTGTCTGCAAGTAACTGGCAAAAGTATGCCGAGATTTACAAGTCAGCTCATTTGTGAGCGCCACAACTAATTGTTATTTTATTCATGGCGAGGACTTTATCGACATTGTTGGAACGATTACTGTGATTTAGCTGAGATTTCATATATATAATAAATCATGAGAGCTTTATAAAACCATCCTAATATTTCATGAATGTATACGACGGGAAGAGGCACAAAACTAAAAGTGGATCTTTACTACTAGTGATGGTTCGAATACATACAGTAGTATTTTATATATTTTTATTTTATTGGCTTTGAGTTTGATCGCAACTTGATGAATGAACACTCTGTTGATAAGATCGATCTTGTGCAGCCTAGTCCGATTCACCAGGGTCTTCACCTCCATTATTTTGACAGTATCAAGCCATTTTATTTCTGGTCTTCCTCTTTGTTCTTTTACCTTCTATTCTTCCTTCCAAGCAAGAAAAAGTTCCAAAGGGGTCATGGAATAGTTCCAAATAATCATCCTTTATTCAGCACACAATAAAAGAACATCAATGTAAGGCAAGTTAATGTGTTTCGACACAGTTCCGTGTCTTAGTCATAAGTCAATGGTTATGACTAAGACACAGAATCGTGTCAAGACGCGTCAGATTGCCATATGTTCATGTCCTTTTAATGTGTGCTTAATAAAAGACCATTATTTGGAACTATCCCGTGACCCCTTTGGAACTTTTTCTTGCTTGGAATGCTTTAATTGTCCAGCCAATGGACATCTGTCTGAGGCATGGATCCAGAGTGGTGTGTCTACATTTAGTATGAAATAGTAGTCTTCTCAGTTTACCTTCTATTCTTCCTACCATAATATCCTTCTCTAGTGATTTTTCTCTTTGCATGATGTGTCCAAAGTAGGCAAGTCGTAGCTTGGTGATCCTCGTTTCGAGTGACATGTCTGGCTTGATTTGTGGGAAAATTGATTTCCTCGCTCTTCTTGCCATCCATGATATTGATAACATCCTTCTCCAGCATCACATTTTGAAGGCGTTGATTCTTCTTCTGTCTTGTTTACCGCCCATGTTTCACTTCCATATGTCACCACAGAAAATACCCCACGATGTACGAGCTTTGTCTTCGTTGCCAGTGAAATATTCCTTGATTTGAAGACCACACTATTTTACCCCCTATAAAAAGGAGACAATCACAGAACAATGTCATTCTCACAGTTCAACTTTAATGAATACAACTGTAGATAGAGTGAAATACAATGTGTTCTGGTAGCTATCACTTTAGTGTCATGAAGATGTTTTTAACAAGAAGATAACAGACAATTTTACAATGAATAAAAGCATAATTTACCCACAAATGGGGCCATATCACAGATAACTAAGGAGAAAAAAAGGACAGAGGGGGGAGGTACAGAACAGAGGTCTGATAAAATATTCCATATCCTCAATATTTCAATAGTAGAAGATATAGTACTAAATCTTAGTGAAATTATGAGCCACAATAGTAAGGACAGGTTGCTGTTTAGAAGCCACAGGGGAGATAGTGTCATGGGAGGCCTTCACACCTTTTGGGTGGGCTGTCCTCTTAAGTGTCTGCCGCCAAATTGATGCTTTGTCTAAGTGTGTGCACACCACCGGTAAGAACCACGCTGACAACAAGTCAAAGTAGAGCTTAACAATGTTGTATATAGGGGAGGATAGCATAATGTAGGGTAGAGTTGGAGAGGTTGTCCAGCCAGGGAATCTAGATATTATAGAAATGAAATAAGTTGTCAGAGCTAATGGCTTCATTACACGCAAAGAGCATGAGAGTATTCATACGTTGTTTGAACACTTAGGCGGCCGTCACACGCACAGATATCTTGCCCGATATCGTTTAAGCGATCTCCTTTTTGATCGCTTAAGCGATATCGGGCTTAAAATCGATGCATGTAATCAAGCGATTCACGATGTGAAATCGCTTGATCGTGACATCGCTGATCTGAGGTCCGGTTCTCAGATCTAGCGATGATCGATTTCACGATCTCCTTTATCGTGGTGTATAACACCACGATGAACGATCTCCCAGCAGCAGAGCCTATGCTGGGAGATGGTAACTATGGTACACGTCGGGTAACTAAGCGACTCGCGGCCCTAGTTACCCGATGTGTACCATAGTTACCAGCGAGATCGCTGGCCCACATCGCTGGTGAGTCTGTCTGTGTGACATCTCACCAGCGATGTGAGCGATATTGTAAGCGATTGCGCGTGCACGTGATCGCTTACAATATCGCTATAGATATCTGTGCGTGTGACAGCCACCTTAGAAGTAATTATTGCAAATCTTTAATAGCATTAGTCTTTTTCTATAGACCAAAGGGATTTTGGGGCACCTAGGCTCCAGGGCCTGGGGCCCGGGTGTGATTGAAGCCCCTGCACCTGTTGTAGTTACACCCTTGGTGATGGAGATCCCAGTGGCCATGTTGACAAAATGTTGGATGTGGCTATCAGTTCTGTTAGTGACATTAAGAGGTTTGTCTCCTAGAAAAATTATTATAAGCAAGGGGCAAAGTGTTTGTCTAATGAGTAGTTATTAGAGATGCAACATTTCTCCATAGGACACTCCCAATAGAGCAATGCCTCCAGGGATGCCACATATCATTAGGTGGGTCACCATCTGTGAAGCAGAAATCAAACACTGAAGGATAAAACAGTGAGAAGATTCACTCAGTGAAAGAACTTGAGAGATGTTTCAATTAAAGAGAATTGGTTACTACCCCTAGAGAGGGTGTCACAACAGTGCCACCATCTTCCAGGTTATCTGTGTCCCACTGCTACTAACTCTCAGCTGCTATTGGAAGGAGAATTAAACTGCGAGTACATGAAGAATATCATACCTTGGCAAGAAGGAACATAAATGCAGATTCTTTCAAACTTTGTGGCACTGTTTAAAGAAGGTTTGATAGAAAATTAATTCATGTAGTGGTTAATTTGGTTAATATGGAAAGTTTTGCATGGAGAGGGATAGAAGTGTTCTTGGAATTTGGAAATTGTAGCCTGTTTCGAGACTTCAGGGGTCTTAGATTTGTGAGCTATTTGCGTTTTCACCAGATATATTCAGTTGTGTTTTGTCCAGACTTGGGGGGAACATAGATTTATTGAAGAAAGATAACAGGTGTGAGGGGTGAATTTGTAGCTTAAATTGAAAAAATATTAAAATCTGAGAGTCCTCAGTGGTTGATTCCTATTAATGGCTAACTGAAAAAATGGTAACAAATAGCAATCTTTTGAGATTTTAAGTCCTCTTCATCAGGCTCATAATAACTCAAATTCTGAAGTCACATATTTATACACAACAGAGCATAGAATAATGCAGTAACTAACACAAGGGATATGAAGCAGAATGGTCAGTGATGGGATGGGTGAAGAGCAGCTGGGGCAGTAAATATCAGAGGTAAGTCATAAGAAGTGTGATAGTTTTATTGTACTTTGATTCGTGGTCTTGTCCTGGATTTGAAGATTCTTTAATTAATGTAAAACGACTTAAATCCACGTGACAAGTTAATTCTTGCTCTGAATTTGTCAAAGGTCATCATTGATTTGAATTCCCAGACTCTTTTGTCTCTTTGGAATTCATTACTAGTATTTTCATATCCATTATGGTGTGATAAGGACTACAAAAATGATTGGCCACAGGTAGACCTGTTCTTTTTTTCTTTAATTGATCATTCTTGTTCTAAGAGTCTGTCCCCTCTCTTCATCACATTTCCAGTATCGGTATGTTCATCCACCAATGTAAGTATCAGTCCTGCTGAGGCAAGTAGTACCACAAGCGATCACCACCAATGATACTGTCATGAGTTTCCCTTAAAGAACAAACAGACATAAAATAAAGCGGCACTGTCGGACAATTAGCTTCCAATAGGGTTTTTTATTATGCTTTCAAGAATAATTGAGTTCAAAACACATAATAAATGTGTTAAACATGTGGCATGCCAGATTCAACCTGATTCTGGGATTGGCTTGTCAGCTTCTTCCCGGGGCCACTGTGTCAGTATGTTAAATGGAAACTGACAGCTGACACATGATGTTCAAATTGTTGCAGCATGTATTAGCCATTGGCCATATTATCCTAGTTAGGCATCTTTGACTCTGAATCACTGCGGCGTTTTAGAGATGATCATACTTTACTGTGTCCAGGAACATAGGCCGCATCCTCCTGCACACCTACATGTTACCCGTTTCACTGCAATAAAGATTTGCAGACTACCATGGTGAGTGCTGCTCATTTTTCCTATCTGGATAAGGATGCTTTCACATCAGCTGTAATCGCTGATCGCGGCAGTTGCGGTGAAAAACCGCAACTGCCGCGATTACCGCATAAAGGCCGCACTTGCAGTTCACCTGCGGTAAGCCCCATGCAATGTCTATGGGGCTTGCTGCAGGTGCGGCAAGTGCGGTACAGTTGCGGTTTCGGCACTTGCCGCAGATGCGACCGTGAAAAAAACGCGGTCAGCCACGGTTTTCTCGCGGCTGCATCTGTCACAAGTGCCAAAACTGCACTTGCCGCAGCTGTCCTACACTTACTGCAAGCCCCATAGACATTGCATGGGGCTTGCCGCAGGTGAACCGCAACTGCGGCCGTTATGCGGTAATCGCGGCAGTTGCGTTTTTTTCACCGCAACTGCCGCGATCAGCAGTTACCGCTGATGTGAAAGGGGCCTTAGTCTGGTATACTTTACTAGCCACTGCAGACTGAGCCGCACTGGAAGATAGTCAGACAGGCGGGTCTTTTGTGGCTTCTCCTTGACCGCTTCCCTGGACTGACAGGTTTTATCTATATGTACACATAGGCAGAGGCCTGTCAGTCACTTTAAATGGGTGAGGAGAAGCAACTGGGTACCTGCCTATCTGACTAGTACACAGGATTGCTGTGTCCTCAGAAAGTAGTGTAGTATGTTCATCTCTAAAATGCTGCAGTGTTTCAAAGTCAAACATAACTGGCTGGTATAATACAGCCAATGGCTAATACATAGCTGTGAGGTTCCCTTTAATACAGTTTATTAATCGCCATCTTGTCTGGTATCCATCACTGCCCCTCTCCTCGTCTAAGGCCACTTTCACATCAGCGGTTCTGTCCCTATCTGGACGATCTGGCAGATTTGCTGCATTTGCAGCATCTACCGCCTAACGGCCGACTTGCGGCAAGCCCCCATTCATTCTCTATGGGGCTTGCGGCAAGTGCGGCAATTACGGTTTTGCCGCGATCCAGCAAATGTGGCAGTTAGCAGCATTTTTTTCACTGCCGCAAGTGCCGGACCAGCTGCATCCAGCAGAACCGCACTTGCTGCACCTGAACTCAAGCCCCATAGACAATGCATGGGGCTTTACACAATCGTAGTAAAGGTGCAGCCGTTAGGCGGTAGATGCGGTAGATGCAGTAAATCTGCCAGATCTGCTGCAAGTTAAAAAAAACACTGATGTGAAAGGGGCCTTAGTCACAGGTTTTTTATGATTCAGGCTCTCTAAATCACACTGCATTCTGTGCGAACTGGAAGTGGCATTTACAATGTAAACCTGTGGAGCATCCAAACAAGATTTTACAGGCTTACATTGTAAAAGAGCACAATTTGATTCAGAGAATCGGAAACGCTGTTACGTGACTCAATAGAGGTTCACAAAAGTGCGGGGAAGATGGTGGTCGGTCAGTATATTAACACTAGATGTGGGTGCTATCGCATTGGGAGGGGGGGTTACATCACAATTTGGGCGGGCACTGTAGTGCTGGGAGTGGTGGCTATCTTCCCCTCCGGTGTCCTCTCTCCCTGTCCACTTTCTCTTCCCCCTTGTCCTGCCTCTCTTCCCCTATACTCTCATTTGAGCTGTCTCCCTCTTGTGTGCTCTCTCTCCCCGTGTGCTCACCTCTTCCCCTGTGCACTCTCTCTGCCCCTGTATGCTATTTCAGTCCCCTGTGAGCTCTCTCTGCTGCACTGTGTGCTCTCACAACCCCACTTTGTGCTCTTTTTGACCCCCTGTGTGCTCTCTCGCTCTGCCTCCTTGTGTGCTTTCTCTGACCTCCTGTGCACTTTATGTGCTCTCTCTCTGACACCAGCATGTGGAGACCGGCAGAAGTGAGGGCAGCGTGCGGAGACTGAGGGAGGAGACGGCAGCATGCGGAGATTGGGGGAGGTTAGAGCAACATGCAGAGACTGGGGGAGGAGATGGCAGCATGCGGAGACCAGGGGAGGTACAGGCAGCGTGTGGAGGCCAGGGAAGCTGAGGGCAGTGTGCAGAGACTGATAAAGGTGAGGGCTGTGTGTGAAGACCAAGGGAGGTGAGGACAGCCTGTGGAGACCGGGGGAGGTGTCTGTGCCCAGCTCTCTATGTACCTCCACTCTGTGCCAGGGAAAGGATCTATGGTGATGTCATGGTCATGTGATCTGGCTCTGCCCATGACCATGATATCCCCACAGGTCTTGTAGGGTGCTTGCCCATGTCAGGGAAAGGACCTGTGGTAATGTCATGATGATGTGATTTCATTCCGCCCATAACTGTGACACACCACAGGTCCTGAAGGGTGTTTGTCCATGTCAGGGAAAAGACCTGTGGGGATGTCACGGTCATGTGATCTGGCACCGCCCATGACCGTGACATCCCCACAGGTCCTGTAGGGCATTTGCTGTGGGCGGATTGCTAGATTTGGGCTGCAGCAGCGGGTTTGTGGGGGGACATTTTCAGGAGGCGTCACTGGTGGCTATCGGCGGTACCACTGGGGGTCCCATACTGACATCGGCGCCATATTTGTACACCCATCACTTGGGTGTACACTGTACACTAGTGTATATAATAGATATGCACTGCACTAAAATTTACACAGGTTTTTGGGGAAAAAAGGTTAAGTGACGTGCTTCTTAAAGAAAAATGTGAGTCTGTAGTATTTATGAATGAGATGATCATGTTTAGGCTTGGGAATTACAGTTACATGGGTGGTATATAACTCAGGAGTCATTTCTGAACCTTGTAGCAAGGCATTACAGCACTTTTAATATACAGGGACAGGATTAATATAAATTTTTTGTAATATAAGCCTGACAGGTCATCTTGCTCTGTGGCCTTTACCTTTTTTTCAGGTGTATTATTACCTTCACTATCTTTTCAGAATTGGTCACCTGTTCTGTTCTGTTGCAGAGTTGGTTAATTGAGGAACATTTAAGGCCACTTTACACATCACGATATCGCAACGCAACTACGATAAAAAGTCACGTGGTACGGGCGTTGCAGTCGATATCGTTCGTGCGTTGTGTCGTGTAAATGGGCAACGCAACTCAAAAACGATGCAACTACGATATCATTTTTGGATTGCGCATGCTCTTCAACCGTGCAATATTGGCTTGATGATCTGGCAGGATCGTGCTGTGTGACAGCTCAACTACGATTTGGAGCGCAACTTCCCCTATTCACTCCAATGTTAATTGGTTGTTCCCTGAGTTGCTCAGACACAGTATGCAAAAGGGGCGTACGACATCGTAGTTGCGTTGCCTGCCCACATCTCCCTGTGTAACATCTCCAATGGATTTTGGACAAGTGCCAAAAACGTGCGCACTCCCATGAAATCGTATGCAATATCGGAACAATATTGCGACGTGTAAAGCGGCCTTTAGATTATTAAATAAAACTGTTGAGTGCTCAGAGTTATTGAAATAGAGTTTTCAATAGGATGCTAAAAAGTTTTGAATATTTCATCTAAATATGATGTTTGGTGACCTTACTCAATGTATTCAATGTATATGGAGAGTACAGTATTGAGTGACTCCTAGCTTGTACCCAAGTACCGTATTTTATCTAGCTAATTAGCATTAGTGTTTTCACACTGTTAAATTGGAACTTAATATCAATTTTGTGTCTACAAAGGGATAAAGATGTTTGTGAATTGTTCGCTGATCCTAGTCAAGAAATCTTTTTTTTCTAAATAAATTTTTGTGTTTAAAGGGTAAATGGATCAAAGTCACTGTAATTTATTCTTTACTAGCTGTACTACCCAGCATTGTCCAGGATAGTAACTATCTGTTCTTAGCTACAAAATAGAGTGGGTTAACAAAAAATTATTTTGCACATAAAAGTCACAAACTAAAAAGACAGAAATGTTATTATTAAAAACCAAAAAGTAAATTGAAGCATTTCATATCATATATTCAGCACACAGCTATGCAACATAAGTTAACTAAATGATCATCCAAGTAATATTCAAGAGCATTTTCTGGTGCAAAGATGATTAGATTTTTGGCAGTTTCAACTCTTGAACAGGCCACGTTAAGTTGACCATGAGAAAATCAGGGAGATTGCAAATCAATTCCTGCTACTTTCAAGGACTGTCCAGAGCCTTGTTAATAGACGTTGCACATGCCAATCAAACTTGAAACTGGAGGCGTTTAAAGTCAAAACGCAAATCAGATGGAATGAGTGGCAGTGTTGGAATGAAAACGTCCTCTCCTTTAGCACATCCCGTCAAAATGGTTGATTCAATTACATGTGGAAACATGTCCTTAATCAAGAGTCTTGTTCCATTTCACAGATTTGATGGATCTAAATATATCCATTACACAGACTTGGTGGATCTCAACAGCCGAATAGATGCTCCAGGTTTTAGAAAGAGGTTATGTGGAGGAAGTCCTTGTGGTTCGACGGAGTTGAGGAATTCGGTTGATAGAATACTGCTTGAGCAGGGTCTGTCAATATATCAACTGACTTGTAGGTCCTGCAAACACCTGGAAGGAGGCTCAGAATTTGAAGATTGATCTTGTTGACGCTATAATTTTTTAGAGATAGAATAGCTGTTTCATACAGCCAGCCAGACTTTCTGAAGTTGCGTTGAATGTTTGGAAAAACTAATTTGGAAGCAGGAGTTGTGCTTCCTGATGTTGTCTAAAAAATGCTTTGATGTTGCAATGGTACCTGTCATCAGAGACTTCAGGGGATCTGGTGGTGAGAGGAAAGGAATCAGTTTTACCTTGCCATTTGCACAGCATAAACCTGGCAAGTTTATCTTTGCACTTCAGGGCATTGCAGTACATGCAGACCACATCCGTTTTTCCTATGTTAACTATTGGATTAATCCTGATGTCTGAGTGGTAGAAATAGGCAGAGTGTTTCAAATTTCCAACCTTTTCCTGTGTCCTTGTGAAAGCAATTCTGTTTCTCATACTGGTAAGTTGGTCTTCTCTTTGCTGAGATGTTTCAGTGGCCCTTGAGGAAGCAGCTCTTGTTCTCTAGTATGTAAGTGTTGCTTCTCTCTGATGAGATGTTTCAGTCGTTCTTAAGAAAACAGCTCTTACTCTATAGTCTGTAAGTCTTGCTTCTCTCTGATGAGATGTTTCAGTGGCCCTTAAGGAAGCAGCAGTTGTTCTCTAGTATGCAAGTCTTGCTTCTCACTGCTGTGATGTTTCAGTAGCCTTTGAAGAAGCAGCTCTTGTTTTCTTGTCTGTAAGTCTTGTTTCTATTTGCTGAAAGGTTTCAGAAGCATTTGAGCAACCAGTTCTTGTTGTTATGTCTGTCAGTGTTGCTTCCCTTTCTTCAGACTGGTCATTGAGTTGTAATACGGCTTTTCTCTTAGTGTCTGATGACAATAGTCCAATTAAATTCCCTTTCTTATGGGGAATTATTGTCTGTAATTAACAGTTTCTAAAACCTCAAACAATTAGTATACAGCTAAGGTCATGTGACTTACATCAGCCTCTAAAACAACGTTGACTAAGCGCCACCACCGAAATCATAATAACTCACAAGTAAGCTGTCTTATACTAAGGATGTCCTTCATTGCCTATAGCAACCAATCAGAGCTCCTATTGTGGTGCCCCTGTGGACCGGTGGCCACAGAGTAGTACAGCAGCTGGACGGTGAGCCATCCACTCCAAATCAAACACCCAACACATCCCGAATCCCTAGACCTAGGACTTTATGCCAGGCAGGGGAGAGGTGGGAGAAGGCTGAGTGGTGGGTGGAGCTTAGCAGAGACACCTGTGAAAGATGGAGGAGCAACAGTAGTTACCTCAGGGAGAGTGACAGTTAGTCAGGGGGTGAGGAGAGTTCCTGATGAGTAGGGAGGAGGAGGAACCAGACTCCAAGCTGAAACCCCCAATATAGCTAAAAGACTGTAACAACCAGAGAGAACAGGGACCCGGCGGCCGGTGTCATCTTATGGCTGACCGGGTCCGAGACTACTGACCAGGTGTAGAGTAGAAGGAGTCCAAGGTGGAAGACCGGATTTACGGAGACACTTAGGGACTGGGTCGACTGACAGAGAACCAGCCCTGTAATAGTGGTTGGCTGCTATATGCCCCGGCCACAGATTAACAGGTGAGGTGAAGGGTCTCTATGCCTGGAACCTACAGACCGTCACACCAAAGGAAAGGCCTCAGATAGGACTAGAGATCCAAGGAGAGGATACCCAGGAAAGTCTGCGACTGCTAGCCCGGAGGTTGTGAGCGGTCCTGAAGAGACCCGAAAGGCATTGAGAAAAGGGTTGCTTTTGGTGATCCATCTCAGCTGCTGACTGGCTACCGGTACCACTCACTGCAGAACCGAGACTGTGTAAAAATAAGAGCAACAGCAGTGAGTAAAGTACCCGGTTGAACTTGAGACTTGTGTGAGAGTTTTATTGAGCGTCCTTAGTTACAGACTCTGGCATCTGAGAAGTTGCGAGGCTGAGAGATCAGAAACACAGCTGTCAGTACTAAGTTGCACCCCCACGGTTACCTCACAGTCACCTCACTATAAACTTTTAATTCCGGCCCAGGGGATATCCAGCCCTTCCTGTGGAGGGCTCATGACCTTGCTGCATCACATCATCATCCCTCAGAGTTGAGACAAGCAGCGGTAGTCACATCTGGCCGCATACCACGGATGGCGTCACAGAGACAAACATATTATTTTTTTTCCTTTTTATATTTTTCCCTTTTTAGATTTGTTGCAAATCCTCCAGGGCCATGGAGCCGGTCCACGGCCACTACCGTGACATTCCCCTGTGACCAGTCCCAAGTAACCCTCGGCCCTGGGGGCGATGCACTATTTGTGACGTGTAGAAAATATAAGCTGAGCTGTGATTATTATTATTATTATTTATTTATATAGCGCCATTAGGTTCCATGGCGCTTTACATGAGGATGAGGGAGACAAGAACAAGTACACTAAATCTAGGCGATCAGGACGTACAGGTACAGGAGGGGCAGGGACCCTGTCCACGAGGGCTCACAGTCTATGAGGGGTGGGTTAGGATACAGTAGGATGGGGGAATGTCAGGTATGGGGCGTTCGCCTGGGTCTCATGGCAGGTTGTAGGCTTGACGGAACAAGTGAGTCTTCAGGTGACACTTGAAGCTACTCAGGGTAGGAGAGTGTCTGGCGTGTTCGGGTAGGGAGTTCCAGAGTAAGGCAGATGCCCGGGAGAAGTCCTGGACTCGGTTGTGCGAAGAGGTGATGAGGGGGGAGCAGAGGAGGAGTTCTTGGGAGGAGCGGAGGTTGCGTGAGGGTAGGTATCGGGAGACCAGGTTGGAGATGTATGGTGGGGCCCGGTTGTGTATAGCTTTGTACGCCATGGTTAGTGTTTTGAATTGGGAACTCTTGGAGACGGGGAGCCAGTGAAGGTCTTTGCAGAGGGGGGAGACAGGGGAGTAGCGGGAGGACATATAGATGAGTCGGGCAGCGGAGTTGAGGATAGACTGGAGAGGTGTGAGGGAGTTAGCCGGGAGGCCATTGAGAAGGAGGTTGCAGTAGTCAATGCGGGAGATGATAAGAGCATGGATGAGTGTTTTAGCGGTGTCGTGGGTGATGAAGGAGCGGATCCGTGAAATGTTCTTGAGCTGGAGCCGGAGGGATGTGGTGAGGGCCTCGATGTGGGGTTTGAAGGATAGGGAGGAGTCAAGGATTACCCCGAGGCACTTGGCTTGGGGGACTGGGGAGAGGGCGCAGTCGTTGACGCAGATGGATAGGTTGGGAGGTGGGGTGGAAATTCTTGGGGGGAAGACTATGAATTCAGTTTTGTCCATGTTGAGTTTAAGGAAGCGAGCAGAGAAGAAGGATGAGATGGCAGAAAGGCATTGAGGGATTTTCGAGAGTAGGGAGGTGATGTCAGGGCCGGACTGGTAGATTTGGGTGTCGTCGGCGTAGAGGTGGTACTGGAGGCCATGGAACTCGATGAGTTGCCCTAGGCCGAGAGTGTAAATGGAGAAAAGTAGGGGTCCCAGGACCGAACCTTGGGGGACTCCGACAGAAAGGGGGTGGGTTGAGGAGGAGGTGTGGGAGTGGGAGACGCTGAAGGTCCGGTCAGCTAGGTATGAGGAGATCCAGGAAAGGGCAAGGTGGGTGATGCCAAGGGATTCCAGGATCCGGAGAAGAAGGGAGTGGTCAACCGTGTCGTAGGCGGCAGACAGGTCAAGGAGTAACAGGATGGAGTAGTGGTGTTTGTTCTTGGCGGTCAGTAGGTCGTTGGTGACTTTGGTCAGGGCTGTTTCGGTGGAATGGAGGGGTCGGAAGCCGGACTGTAGGCGGTCGAAGTGGGAGCACGAGGAGAGGTGAGAGGACAGTTCGGAGTGGACGTGTTGTTCAAGTAGCTTAGAGGCGAATGGGAGAAGAGATATGGGGCGATAGTTAGAGACAGAGGTAGGGTCAAGTGAGGGTTTTTTTAGGATGGGCGTGATTAGGGCGTGTTTGAAGGCCGAGGGGAAGGTACCAGTGCTAAGTGAAAGGTTAAAGAGGTGGGTGAGGGCTGGGATGAAAATGGAGGTGTGGTTGGGAATGAGGTGGGATGGGAGCGGGTCGTGGGCGCTGGTGGTGAGGTGTGATTTAGACAGGAGGGAGGAGAGTTGGTCTTCAGTTATGGGGGGGAAGTGGCTGATGGAGGAGGAGGGCAGTGTAGGTGGGAAGGGGAGGTGTGGGGATAGTGGACCGAAGCTGCTTCTGATCTTGTCGATCTTCTCCTTGAAGAAGGTCGCAAAGTCCTCAGCAGAGATGAGGGGAGAAGGGGGAGGAGCAGGTGGGCGAAGTAAGGAGTTGAAAGTTTTGAAGACCTGTTTGGGGTTGCGGGACAGAGAGGTTATAAGGGATGAGAAGAACACTTGCTTGGCGGTAGCGAGTGCCGTCTTGAAGTCAGTGATGGATTGCTTGAACAGAGCAAAGTGCTCGGGGGTGTGAGACTTTTTCCATCTCCTCTCGGCGACTCTGGACGCCCGTCTCAGGTTTTTAGTGAGGGTGGTGTGCCAGGGTTGCCTGTTAATGCGTGGAGCATGGAGAGTGAGGGGGGCGGCTAGGTCGAGAGCGTTCGTTATGGTGGTGTTGTATAGGGTGGTGGCAATGTCAATGTCGTCAGCGCAGGGTAGGTCGGTGAGAGGGAGGAGTGATTCAGAGAATAAAGAAAGATCAAGATCTTTTAGGTTTCGGCGAGGGTGATCAAGTTTGTGGAGAGGGGGTAGTGTGGCAGGGGAGGAGAGGGCGGAGAAGGTCAAGAGATGGTGGTCGGACAGTGTGAGTACCGAGGTTGTGAGGTTAGAGAGGGAGCAAAGGTGGGTAAAGATGAGGTCAAGCGTGTGGCCTTGTTCGTGGGTGGGAGAGGAGGACCATTGGGAGAGCCCTAGGGAAGTGGTCAAGGAAAGAAGGTTGGAGGCGGCTGGGCGGGGAGTGTCAATGGGGATATTGAAGTCACCCATGATGATGGAGGGGATGTCAGTGGAGAGGAAGTGAAGTAGCCAGGTGGTGAAGTGGTCAAGGAAGAAGGCGGTGGGTCCGGGGGGGCGGTAGATGATGGCTATTTGGAGGTTTCAGGGGGAGAAGATTCGGACTGAGTGGGCTTCGAAGGAGGGGACAGTGACTGGTTGCTATAGGCCACTTGATAAATATCCAGGCTAACAACCAAAATAGCATATATTACCCCACACATAAAAACAGTAATTAAGCGATTTTTGGGGGTGAATAACTGTAAAGTGAGGGGTGAAAATTTCTCCTGCAAACATAGTCTATGACGCACCTGAGTCTAATGAGGTGGCTGTGTAAAATTTTGTGATTGTAAATGTGACGGTGCAGATTGTGGTTAGAGAATTGGAAGACCGAGAATACGCAATTGTGATCTGACTAAGGCTGACTTCACACCACGGTTTTTTGGATCCGGGGCTGTCCGGTGTGAACAGCTATTTGACATCCACTTCGGTGTGTGTCCGTCTGGATCCGGGTGATTTTGTTTTTTGCACCAGACACAAAATCGCAGCTTGCAGGATTTTTTGTGTCTGGGGCCAAAATCGATCAAAACCAAATCCTCTCGGATCCTCCTGAATCCGGAGCGATCCGGCACCCATAACATGGGAGTCTATGGGCACCGGATCTGGCAGAAAAACAATCCGGTTCCCAGATGCAGGGGGCTGAAAAGCAGCGGCTCTAAAATTTAAGGTGCGCTCGTTCAGCACCTGGACAGCGCATCAAAAAGAGCTGCTGGCTGAAATTTCAGCACTTGGACAGCGGCAGCCACGTGCAGGTAGGACTCCGGCAGAAAACAGGATCTGAGGGCATATTTGCCCTCCAGTCCTGTTTAGTCCGGGGCTGTCAGGTTCTGTCCGGTGCATTCTGCAAAACACCGGACAGAACCTGACAGTGAAGAACCAGCCTAAGAAGATGAGACATGCAAGGAAAATAATATGGATAGATTAGCTGAAATTGGTAAAGATCAAATCAATTTTTGAGTATTCTTGAGGAAAGTTAATTAGACACCTTTTAATAGTTTTGAAGGATAGAGTTTAAACATCTGCTGATGCTGGAGAGTTGAAACTTTCTGGTTGAGGAACAGAGTATAGAGTAAAATTAAAATCCCCACACCAATTAAATGTGATATAGAAATTGGTTGCGCCACGCTGCTTTATGTTTTATATCCACCCTCTGTTAAGTCACCGTTACACTCACCTTTTCCTGTTGTGCTGTCCGCACAACAGGGGGGCTCACGTAGTGAGTGCACGGGGTCTCTCTCTGGACGGTGTGGATTTCTTTCCCTTTTTCCTCGGTGTCCGCCTGTGTAATTGCACGTGATCCGTCACGTGTTTTCCTCTCCTCTGTTAGATTTGTCTTCTCCTCCGGAGCTGCTCCACCGCTCTCCCCATAGGGAGATGGATATGCAGACAATGGAATAAAACAATGTTTGGGTGAGCGCTGGGATATGAAGACAGCTACACTTCAACAAGTATTTTACCTGTAAGTTTATTGTTCAAATCACACTAGGTCCTCTCCCACAACATGTTTCGACAATAAACAACAATAACAATAACAATAAACTTACAGGTAAAATAGTTGAAGTGTAGCTGTCTTCATATCCCAGCGCTCACCCAAACATTGTTTTATTCCACACCAATTAAATGTCTGGTGAAAGTATGAACAGAAATGAGAGATAGCCACTACGGGGGGCATAGTTATTGGAGATAGAAATGGTTTGGAATAGGAGGGTGCCCTGAAAACTTTGAAAAGGGCATTAGAATCAGAGTAAGAGTCAGTAGGATTAAATGGCAAAAACTTGTTAAGGTGAATAGCAACACTTTTCTAGTGGTAGAGACTGAAAAGCTTCTTGTAAAGTGTGAATGTAAGAAACTAGGGTGTGATGAGGAGGAATAATATGTTTCTTGTAAACATCATTTATATAACTGGTGTTTAGCACAGTCAATGAAAAGGATATCTACATTATGATTTTTGGTTAAGGATAAATACAGTTCTCAAGACTGAAATTACAATACAAAGCAGGGCTGTGGAGTCAGTAAGCCAAACCTCCAACTCCACAATTTACCTGGCTCCAACTCCATGACTCCAACTCCAGGACTTTGACTCCATGACTCTGACTCCCTCATACATAGCTAATGTTTAAGTGATCAATTTATTATGCTACAATAATCAAGCAATTTAGACAGAACATAATAATAATTCATAATAATATTCAGCACATACTGCATTGAACTACTGTATTAAATATTTTAGGTGTCTGACTCCACGACTCTGACTCCACTGCCCTGATACCAAGAAGGAAAGATTGTGTAAAGCACTAGATGCATATGATATGCGTGTTAATGATATGCAAAAAATGAAAAAATGGAAACAAAATTTTCAAAATATCTGTTATTCAGTATCGAGTATGAGTGCTACATGGAGAAATCCCCACACTTGCACACCTTGGCAGCTATCAATGATGTTATTAATGGTTGTCTGAGGAAAGTTCTACTACAGTGAATGTACTTGGGCAGAAAATCATCAGGATCCACTGCCAACTGATCCATTTGAAATTGCCGATCAATGACGTTCCGGATGCACTCGATGGGAAACAAGTCCGTGGATGCTACATATCATGGTAACACATTTAGGCCATTCGGGCTGCTTACACTAGCATATGCAATATGTGGCCTGCCATTGCCAGTGGAAGAATAAATCCTGGAATACTTCAAATCCTGGAGAAATGACCATACCATTGGTTCCAAATCCATTCTGTGTAGCAAGTGAAATTAAATGTCATATTCCGAGCCTAAGTCATTCCACTAACTTGTCAGTGTTAAGGCCCCGTTAGACGGCACGACATCGTTAACGATATTGCTTAAACGTCACGGGTTTGGAGGCGTTCAAGCGACATTGTTACGGCCTCGTTGTGTGTTACTTTGCAAAGTTGTAACGATAAATCGTTGGATCGCTGATCGCAGGTTTGAGAACATGTTCTCAAATCAGGCTAGGGTCACATTTAGAATGCACATTACGATTACCGTATCCAGATACGGATGTGGTAATGTAATGTGCATTCAGACACATTTTGGACACAAAATGTGTCCCTAATCCCGCATCCGGTAACCGGATTGCTCATAATGTGCAATCCGGTCGCCGTATGCTTTGTTCATCCCTGCTGCCGCAAGGATGAACAAAGGGTTAATGTTAATAATAGATGTGGGCAACATGTCTGTAGGGAGTGCCCACTCTCCCTACAGATGTGTTCTCCACATAGATCGGCATGTTAATGGTTAGTCTCTAAAATTACAGTATTGCTGGCTTTTACCATTTGTAATGATAGGCGGCGGCTCCTGGCTGTACTGGAGTTTACAGTACAAAAAGCAATTAAGAATATTACAGGGCAGCATCCTCAATGAGGAGCTGTCTGTGGTGGTTACGTAAATTGCGTACTGTACATGCTGCTATCCATGGGTCCTGAAAGTTTTTACATTACTTCTATGGCGGTGCGCTGGCCATAGAAGTAATGTTAAAACTTTCAGCACCATGGATAGCGGCATGTACAGTACGCAATTTGCGTAAGCACCACAGACAGCTCCTCATTGAGGATGCTGCCCTGTAATATGCTTACACACTTTGCGTACTGTAAACTCCAGTACAGCCAGGAGCCGCCGCCTGTCAGTACACATAGTAAAAGCCGATAAAAGCCGTCAATACTGTAAGGTCTCCTGCTGCGGTTAGGAAACCGCTCCGAAAAATGCAGCATGCACAATTTTTCCCGCAGGCTGCAAATCCGGATGCGGTAACTGCATTGCCATTTAAGCAACCCAGATTTATAATGGGTACCCATGGGCTGCGGATTCTGATCCAGTTTTGAGCATTTTGCATGCTCAAAACCGGATCAGGATCTGCATTTTCTGCCGCAAATGTGACCCTAGCCTCACACGATCAACTATCAGCCAACCTGGTATATCATTGTGTGTGACACCGAGATAACGATGTCGCTCACTTCACCCATTCACATCAATGAGCAGGTATCGTTCGCTGGGTTGTGTGAACAATACCTGCTCACAACATCGATGGTGAGTCGTCAAAGATATTTAGACATGTGACATCTCACCAACAATGTCAAAACGATGGCTGAAATGACCGGGCGCCCACAAGATCGTGGCCGACATCGTTCCAATGTCGTGACGTGCAAGTAACGGTACCTTTACATTGATTTGAATGTGAGACAAGTGATACAGCTATTTTTCCTAAGTGTTGCAGGAGCCATTTTTTAACTTGAGAGTGCCAGACTGCATGCTGCTTGTGCCATTGTGAGCAGCCTGCATGGCCCAAGTGTGCTACCATGGCCTGCAGCACCTGCTGACTTGTCTACCATCATGCACATCTGGGATGCTATTGGTTGGGAATTGCAAAGTGAGCTGCCAGCAGCAGATTTTGATGATTTATATTCCCAAGTGTATTTCACGAGGCAGAACATTCCTTAGACAACCATTAATAGCCTAATTCATAGCATGCCAAGACGTGTAAATTCGGGGATTTTTTCATGCGATGCTCAGAATTGAATCTGAATAAATTAAGATGTTTTAAAAAATTTGTGTCCCATTTTGTCATCATTTGCATATCATTAATATTAATCCTGTAATTTCTGTGATTTCCATGACTCCATGACTTTTCCTTCTTGGTGTTGTAATTTTAATGTTGAAAACTATATATTATAATAATACAGTATATGCAAACTGGTTAGGCATAGCTCAGGTAAGAGTAAGGAAGGCAACAGTGGCAAACATACTGAATAGAATATTAATACAAAAATTGAATGATTGTGTCAAAGACCCAGGTTCAGTGGCGTAACTTGAAGTTCGTGGTCCCTGATGCAAAAGCTCTAACAGGTCACCAACTATTACAAATCTTTAGTAGTATTAGTCTTTTTCTACAGGCTAAAGGGACTTTTGGGGCCCCCTAAGCTCCAGGACCTGGATGCGATTGCACCCCCTGAACCTATTGTAGTTTTGCCCCTGCCCAGGATTGTTGGTGACATGGGACCTCTCATTATTGGGGCAGACACCAAGTGAGTACAACAAAATGTACATCTTAGTGAGGCTTAGTTGAGTTCTCCAAGCCACTGGAATGGTGGGGTATTATATTAATCAGTGGTTGTCAATCAGTCCTGAGTCAGACCTATTGCCTGTTCTGCGGACGTCTTGCCATTCTCCAGTTAGTCTTTGTGGTAGAGGTAGATTATCAGGTATTACATTCATTCTAGTTGTCTTATTCCTTAATCAAAACTGCTGATTAGGAATAGAATTGTTGTGTTAGGAAAGGAAAATTAGGAAGGCCCATCTGCAGCTACAATATAGGGTTCTTCTACATGACTGTATAGCTGTGTAGATGTCTGTGAATAGGTGCAATGTATTTGGTAGGATAGGTAATACAGAGCATATCTTGCAGTTGGGAGAATATGATCTCTAGTTTCCTCATCTTTTAACTTTAGCACAATATCCCTTTGACTTCATTTGATTTTGATTTTCCAAGTGCTGTGTGAATTACGTAGAGGTCCACTTGTGCTAGGAGAGCAGCAAAGAGATTAATAGCAGTGTCTATCATGGCAGTGATGGTCCCTGGTAGGCTACGATTTTAATATTCCCTCACTGGATCTGTTCTTGATATCTTCTCATTTTTAGTTAGTCCACACGTGTAGCGTGGTCAACGAGGCTTTCATTATCAGCTGCCATGACAGCTATAATTTAATCTCTCCAGTGCATGAAAAATATCTTTAATGAGCCTATGGCATCAGCTATATGTCTCCTTCATACTTTTTAGAAGGTCAGAAGTTACAATAATGGACTTTGCCGACTTTGGTGAAACTATCACCTTGGCTGGGCTGAGTAATGTGTGATGATACCATTTCGGTGGATCAAGCTGTCTGCTGTTGTCGTAACTAGTGTCCAATGAGCCCTAGTGCAAAATTTAGACCTGACCCCCCGCTTCCCCAGCATGTTAGTGATATGTATGGGCCCTTGTAGTATTCTAAAACCTATAGACATAAGTCTTGCCCTCCTCCATCTTTATTATGTAGCAATATCCTCCTTCCTGTACTAATGCCCTTCTATGTTCCCATCCTGGGCCCTTTACTGGTAAATATTTCCTCCATCCTGGGCCCTTTACTGGTAAACATGTACCTCATCCTGGTATATGTGTCCCCATTCTGAGCCCCCTCCCTGATAAATGTGTCATCCATCCTAGTATACATGTCCCCATCCTGAGCCACTTGATTCAAAATATGTCCCCCACTCTGGTATATATGTCCCTCATCCTTGGCCCCTTCTTGGTATACTTGTCCCCTATACTGGCATATATGTCATCCATGCTGGTATATATGTCTACCATCCTGGGTCCCTTCCTGGTAAGTATGTCCCCCATCCTGGTAAATATGTGTATCACCCTGGCATATGTGTCACAATCCTGGACCCCTTCCTGGTTTTTATGTCTCCCTCCTGAGCCCCTTCATAGTAAATATGTCTCCCATTCTGGTATATATGTCCTCCATTCTCGTATATATGTCCTCCATCCAAGTATATACAGCTCTGGCAAAAATTAAGAGACCACTGCAAAATTTTCAGTTTCTCTAATTTTTCTCTTTTTATAAGGTATATTTTTGAGTAAAATGTACATCATTCTTTTATTCTATAAACTACTGACAACATGTCTCAGAAGTTCAAAGCTAAAAATGTATTTATTTGCAGCAAATGAGAAACCGTCAAAATAATAAAAAAGAGACAGTGCTTTCAGCCCTCAAATAATGCAAAGAAAACAAGTTCATATTAGTTTAGAAACAACAATACTAATGCTTTAACTCATGAAGAGTTCAGAAATCAATATTTGGTGGAATAGCCATGATTTTTAATCACAGCTTTGATTCGTCTTGGCATGCTTTTCACCAGTCTTTCACACTGCTTTTGGGTGACCTTATGCCCCTCCTGGCACAAAAATGTAAGCAGTTCTTTGTTAGAAGGCTTGTGACTAAACATCTTCCTCTTGATTACATTCCAGAGGTTTTCAATGGGCTTCAGGTCTGGAGATTGGACTGGCCATGACAGAATCTTGATGTGATGCTCCTTCATCCACACATTGATTGACCTAGCTGTGTGGCATGGGGCATTGTCCTGCTGGCAAATCTAGCCCTCAGAGTTGGGGAACATTGCCGAAGCAGCAGGAAGCAAGTGTTTATCAAGGATAAACCTGTATGTGGCTTGATTCATACGTCCTTTGCAAAGATTAACCTGCCCAATTACAGCTTTGCTGAAGCATCCCCAGATCATCACCGATCCGGCACCAAATTCTACAGTGGGTGCAATCACTGTGGCTTGTTCACCTCTCCAGGTCTCTGTCTAACCATTAGACGACCAGGTGTTGGGCATAGCTGAAAATTTGACTCATCAGAGAAGATTACCTTACTCCAGTCCTCTATGGTCCAATCTTTATGGTGTTTGGGAAACTTCAACCTGGCTCTCCTTTGCTTCTCATTGATGAAAGACTTTTTTCTAGCTTTACAGGACTTGAGCCCTGCCTCTAGGAGTTTGTTATGAACTGTTTTTGCTGTGCACTTCACCACAGCTGCCATTTGCCATTCCTTTTGTAGGTCACCATGTCATCATGCGGTTGCGTAGTGACATTCAAATAAGATGACAGTCATCCCGATCAGTGGAGTGTCGCTTTTGCCCTCTGCCGGTCTGTAGCTTTGTTGTCCCCAATGTCTGCTGCTTGACCTAGCTGTAATGGACTGCCGTCTTTCAAATTTTAAGAATGGAGGCAACATGACGCTCCCTGTATCCCTCTGCTAGTAAAGCCAGGATTGAGCCCTTCTTTTCCACTCTCAAGACTTTTCTTTTCAACTCCTTTGGCATGGTTAAAAGTTATTTTTTCATTCAAATTACTTTTGATATATTCCTGTTTTGCCATCCAACCTGTCCTATTGCAAGAGGATTGTGAAGACCACAGCAGTGTTTTTTTATACTTTCCCTTGTTAAATAAGATTTAGTTCAGGTGACCACCTAATCAGAAACACATTAAGTAGAGTGAGGTGTACTTTGACAGCCATTCAAATGTCACTTGAATTCAAACCAGACATGTAGAGATGGGGATTTTTAGAAAAATGTGCAGTGGTCTCTTAATTTCTGCCAGAGCTGTATGTTCCCCATCTTGAGCCCCTTCTTGATAAATATGTCCCACATCTTTTTATATATGTCTCCATCCTCAGCCCCTTCATAGTAAATATGCTCCCCATCCTTGTATATATGTACCCATGCTGAGCTCCTGCATGGTAAATATGTCCTCCATCCTGGTATATATGTCCCATCCTGGTATATATGTCCCCCATCTTGGTATGATATGGTATATATATCACCATCCTGGGACCCTTTATAGTAGATATTTCCCCATCCTTGTATATATTTCTTTATCCTGGGTCTCTTACTGGTAAATATGTCCCCCATCCTGGTATATACAGTTAGGGCCAGAAATATTTGGACAGTGACACAAGTTTTGTTATTTTAGCTGTTTACAAAAACATGTTCAGAAATACAATTATATATATAATATGGGCTGAAAGTGCACACTCCCAGCTGCAATATGAGAGTTTCCACATCCAAATCGGAGAAAGGGTTTAGGAATCATAGCTCTGTAATGCATAGCCTCCTCTTTTTCAAGGGACCAAAAGTAATTGGACAATGGACTCTAAGGGCTGCAATTAACTCTGAAGGCGTCTCCCTCGTTAACCTGTAATCAATGAAGTAGTTAAAAGGTCAGGGGTGGATTCCAGGTGTGTGGTTTTGCATTTGGAAGCTGTTGCTGTGACCAGACAACATGCAGTCAAAGGAACTCTCAATTGAGGTGAAGCAGAACATCCTGAGGCTGAAAAAAAAGAAAAAATCCATCAAAGAGATAGCAGACATGCTTGGAGTAGCAAAATCAACAGTTGGGTACATTCTGAGAAAAAAGGAATTGACTGGTGAGCTTGGGAACTCTAAAAGGCCTGGGCGTCCACGGATGACAACAGTGGTGGATGATCGCCGCATACTTTATTTGGTGAAGAAGAACCCGTTCACAACATCAACTGAAGTCCAGAACACTCTCAGTGAAGTAGGTGTATCTGTCTCTAAGTCAACAGTAAAGAGAAGACTCCATGACAGTAAATACAAAGGGTTCACATCTAGATGCAAACCATTCATCAATTCCACAAATAGACAGGCCAGAGTTAAATTTGCTGAAAAACACCTCAAGAAGCCAGCTCAGTTCTGGAAAAGTATTCTATGGACAGATGAGACAAAGATCAACCTGTACCAGAATGATGGGAAGAAAAAAGTTTGGAGAAGAAAGGGAACGGCACATGATCCAAGGCACACCACATCCTCTGTAAAACATGGTGGAGGCAACTTGATGGCATGGGCATGCATGGCTTTCAATGGCACTGGGTCACTTGTGTTTATTGATGACATAACAGCAGACAAGAGTAGCCGGATGAATTCTGAAGTGTACCGGGATATACTTTCAGCCCAGATTCAGCCAAATGCTGCAAAGTTGATTGGACGGCGCTTCATAGTACAGATGGACAATGACCCCAAGCATACAGCCAAAGCTACCCAGGAGTTCATGAGTGCAAAAAAGTGGAACATTCCGCAATGGCCAAGTCAATCACCAGATCTTAACCCAATTGAGCATGCATTTCACTTGCTAAAATCCAGACTTAAGACGGAAGACCCACAAACAAGCAAGACCTGAAGGCTGCGGCTGTAAAGGCCTGGCAAAGCATTAAGAAGGAGGAAACCCAGCGTTTGGTGATGTCCATGGGTTCCAGACTTAAGGCAGTGATTGCCTCCAAAGGATTCGCAACAAAATATTGAAAATAAAAATATTTTGTTTAGGTTATGTTTATTTGTCCAATTACTTTTGACCTCCTAAAATGTGGAGTGTTTGTAAAGAAATGTGTACAATTCCTACATTTTCTATCAGATATTTTTGTTCAACCCTTCAAATTAAACGTTACAATCTGCACTTGAATTCTGTTGTAGAGGTTTCATTCCAAATCCAATGTGGTGGCATGCAGAGCCCAACTCGCCAAAATTGTGTCACTGTCCAAATATTTCTGGCCCTAACTGTATACTGATATATAAGTCCCCATCCTGGGCCAGTTCCTGGTAAATGTTCCCCAACCTGGCATATATGTTCCCATCCTGAGCCCCTCTTGGTATATATGTCCTCAACCTGGCATATAAATCCTTATCCTGGGGACCTTCCTGGAATATATGTCCTTATCCTGGTGTCCTTCCTGGTAAATATGTTCCCTGTTCTGCTGCTTCTAACGCATGAAAACCCCCCAAAACTTTCTACTCCCCTTCCCTGGCTCCCATGCTGCGTCGCGTCCTTCTTTGTAGCTAGCAGCTAACATCAGCGTGCCTACTATGGTGAAGCATGACGTTACTGCCATGTGCCCAAAGTCATGGGCGTGCTGATATCAGCTGCCAGCCTCTGTTTGGTCGGCAGAGTAAATTGCAGTGCAGGGATCCAACAGATCTCTGCACAGCAATTCATTTCAGCTGAATATGCATCCTCAGATACCCATTCAGCTGTCGTAGGTGCTGGGGTTGGAAGCCCCAAAAGGTACGGGTCCGATCGCTGTCGTGACCTCTATGACTGCAATTGTTACGCCCCTGATGTCTGCCTACGTTTTGTAAACTCAGAGATTGAGCAGGTATGAGGCTCCATCGTGGGGCCCCTTTTAGGTTTTGTCATGCTCATGAACACAGGTTGGACACTAACTCCACTGAGTACATTGTAGCTACAAAGGTTGCTAATAGAGGCTACTGTTGAGTGCTGTGGTCTGAGGGCTCAACAAGTAGTAGCTTGACTCAACAATACCCGCATGTGTAACCTCACTAGTATATCTTCTTATTAGCACCCAAGACCTATTTGTAGTCTCTATAACCTGTGACTGTGTCCTAGTGCTAAGTAAGAAAGATCAGTATCAGTAATTTGTTTTTCTAAGTGAGCTGGGTTCCTATAAGTCATTAGAATTATCAGATGTGATAGTTCTGCATCTTTAAGAGGGACTACTTATTTAACAATCGCAAAAACAACAACGTAAAAGTATATGATAAAAATAAATCTCTGTTGAATGCATAAAATAGTTAAAATCTAATATACGGTACATCTTAGTGATGCATAAAGACCAAAAGATATATATATATATATATATAAACACACGATAGAAAAAAGATGTCCGCACTCACCGGTAGTGGATCTTGATAAATTTATTCCGTGTTCATCCTAAAATCGTGAACAATACAGCAAGGGAGGGGGTGCAGGGGCGGCAGACGACGGCTCGCCGTTTCGCGGTCGTGTACCGCTTCCACGGAGAGGACCTGTGGAAGCGGTACACGACCGCAAAACGGCGAGCCGTCGTCCACCGCCCCTGCACACCCTCCCTTGCTGTATTGTTCACGATTTTAGGATGAACACGGAATAAATTTATCAAGATCCACTACCGGTGAGTGCGGACCTTTTTTCTATCCTGTGTTTATGGACATTGCTATTAGGAGCCAGCACCACCTGGTATTGCTGCAGATGTGTCACGGGAGTGACAACCTACACTAACGTGGAGCGTTTAGTGCCCAGTGTTTCCTTGTTTTGATATATATATATATATATATATATATATATATACATACATATATAGATACATGTATGTATACATGAACATATATATATATATATATATATATATATATATATATACATACATAAATACATATACAGTACAGACCAAAAGTTTGGACACACCTTCTCATTCAAAGATTTTCTGTATTTTCATGACTATGAAAATTGTATATTCACACTGAAGGCATCAAAACTATGAACTAACACATGTGGAATTATATACTTAACAAAAAAGTGTGAAACAACTGAAAATATGTCTTATATTCTAGGTTTCTTCAAAGTAGCCACCTTTTGCTTTGATTACTGCTTTGCACACTCTTGGCATTCTGTTGATGAGCTTCAAAGCAGCAAAGCACCCCACACCATCACACCTCCTCCTTCATGCTTCATGGTGGGAACCAGGCATGTAGAGTCCATCCGTTCACTTTTTCTGCATCGCACAAACACACAGTGGTTGGAACCAAAGGTCTCAAATTTAGACTCATCAGACCAAAGCACAGATTTACACTGGTCTAATGTCCATTCCGTGTGGTATTTAGCCCAAACAAGTCTCTTCTGCTTGTTGCCTGTCCTTAGCAGTGGTTTACTAGCAGCTATTTTTTCATGAAGGCCTGCTGCACAAAGTCACCTCTTAACAGTTGTTGTCGAGATGTGTCTTCTGCTAGAACTATGTGTGGAATTGACCTGGTCTCTAATGTGAGCTGCTGTTAACCTGCGATTTCCGAAGCTGGTGACTCGGATGAACTTATCCTCCGCAGCAGAGGTGACTCTTGGTCTTCCTTTCCTGGGACGGTCCTCATGTGAGCCAGTTTCTTTGTAGCACTTCATGGTTTTTGCAACTGCACTTGGGGACACTTTCAAAGTTTTCCCAATTTTTCGGACTGACTGACCTTCATTTCTTAAAGTAATGATGGCCACTCATTTTTCTTTACTTAGAATTTGTATTATGGCAAGAAAAAAGCAGCTAACAGTCTATTCAGTAGGACTATCAGCTGTGTATCCACTAGACTTCTGCACAACACAACTGATTGTCCCAACCCCACTAATAAGGCAAGAAATCCCACTTATTACACCTGACAGGGCACACCTGTGAAGTGAAAACCATTTCCGGTGACTACCTCTTGAAGCTCATCAAGAGAATGCCAAGAGTGTGCAAAGCAGTAATCAAGGCAAAAGGTGGCGACTTTGAAGAACCTAGAATATAAGACATATTTTCAGTTGTTTCACACTTTTTTGTTAAGTATATAATTCCACATGTGTTAATTCATAGTTTTGATGCCTTCAGTGTGAATCTACAATTTTCATAGTCATGAAAATACAGAAAAAGCTTTGAATGAGAAGGTGTGTCCAAACTTTTGGTCTGTACTGTATACATAAATATATATATTTATACATATATTTATATATATATACATATACCTATATATAGATAAAAAAACAGAGCAGCAATGCCTGGTGGGTGCAGTTCAACCTCACTTTCTTCAAGGCTTTTAATACATACGAAGTAAAATAAGTTGCAGCACTCCAATCTGGATGATCACTTTATGCCTTTATTCCGGCCACAAGTACAGGGAATGGCTACGTTTCGTTCACATGCGTCCTTGGTCCAGCCTACAAAGAACGCATGCGTGGCGCCCCTGTGGCTACAAGTACTACACTGTGATGACAAATGTGTTATCCCTGTAAGTTGCTGGTTCAGGGTTTAACCTATAGAGTCTGTACTTGCACACACTTAGGACTAGGCCACTAGAGTAGGGGGGACCGGTAATTTAGTAGGTCCCAAAAAGAGGTGGAGCCTAGGGTAGATGTAGTGAGTGAGACAGTTTAGATCAGTTAGACGGTGCCGGGAAGGCAGTCAGGAAGGACAGGCCTGACAGCACAGCCGACAGGAGGGAGCCCCATCTTTAAGTGGGGCCCCAGGACATAAGGCAACGGGCCAGGACTGGTTGGAGCCAGCTGGTCACGTTAAGGGGAACACCGACAACGCGGGAAGCCAAGGCGGCCAGAAGTTCAACTCTGACCGCAGACCGATGAGCTGCAGGCCCATAGAAACCGGGTTGCTGACAGCGCCACAAGGTACCTCACCCCTCAGGACCTAGAACTGGTTCAAGACACTACAGGACAAGGGCCAAAATTGCGGTGCCGGCGGGAGGGTTTCCTTACTTGGGCTTCCCGTCTGGACCGTAGGGCACAGACCTTATCTGATAGTTGCAGACAGTGGGACTGGCGGGAGAGCTCTGCGAGGGTGGTAGAAAATAGGAAAAAAAGAAGGAATCCCTGAAAGATCAAGAGAGAACACCTAGAGACTCTATAAGGGGGACCCTGAGCCAGCAACATCCACCTGGCAAACCAAACTGTACCGTGTTCCATTTCACCATCTGCCAGTACCTAGTAAAGTGGAGTAAAACTGGAACTGGTTTCCGTTATTCCTCCCGCCGGTGCCCGGAGGGCTCAGCACCACCAGCAGCTCAGTAGAGGGGTAAGAACTACAACACAAACTACTCCCCTCATCTCCCTCACCATCCTCATCTTCCTTCACCGCTGCCCTGAGGTAAAAGCTCCACCTGTAGGGAACTGGACTACTCTCTGCTGCGCCCACCATCACCTCAGCGGCCGGCTTGCAGCGCCGGTACCATATTACCGGGAACTACAGGTGGCGTCACGATCCCCTGTAAATGCTCCCTTCTCCCCCACCAACTAACTCAAATGATAACCAGTGCACGGAACCGGGATCCCGTCCACCCGTGACCTCCCCATTCAAGTCAACAGCCCTGGTGTCCGAGTACCCCTATCCCTGGCCACATCACGTGTCTGAAACGTAGCCATGCAACTTATTTTACTTCGTATACATATATATATGTGCGTGTGTGTGTATATATATATATATATATATATATATATATAAATATATATATATACACACACACGCACATATATATATATATATATATATAATATGCACAACGAAGTCATGTACATTGCATATAGACAAGATGGTGGACACATCTCAACAAAACATAAAAATAAACCTAGTGTTGAATACAAAGAGTAAATGTCATAACTTTCATAATGAAAAAAGTGCCTAGTGCAAATAAGCAGCAAAGATGTTTTTATGATTATTAGGTGTCTTGCGTTTATAAATAATACATGAAATGTATACACAGTATTAACTCCCCCCAAAAATTGAAAAGGGGGAGTAAAAACACAATGATAGGATAAGGGAAGTCCACAAGTAAGAGAAATGAATAGACCATATAATTAAATAAAGTGCATGTACCAGTTAGCACCCAACACGCGTTTTGCCAAGGCTTCTTTCAAGGGTAGAAATAATGAAAAGCAGGGTATTTCATTATTTCTCCGAAAGCCCTTGGAAGAAGTCTTGGCAAAAGGCCCACTCACATTTAAGTAGTCATGTGATCTTTTCCTATTTCTTTGTGTTGGAAGTGGGGGTTATTCCAGAGTTTCTGCAGACATAGGGTTACGTTTGCGGCTTAGACCTCGTCACCCTTAGGCGTACCTCTGGGATATGGGACAGTGCAGAGTCTCAGTAGTTAAGGGACAGATAAGGCGTCTCTTTCCCTGGAATTGGTATTTAGCCCCGTATCTCCCTGTCACACTGTGACATGTAGCTTGTGGCTGGACTGTGAAGTTGGGCTACTTCTACTGGCATCACTTATGGTACTTCTAGTGGCATCAATTACAGTTCTTCTACTGGCGTCGATTATGGCTCTGCTCCAGGCACAGGTTTCTGGTTTCTACTGGCGTAGAACTCAGGCTTCATCTGGCATTGGTCACGGATCTCCCTTTCAGCTAGGGTCACCGATCTTCATCTGTGCTCAGGCCTTCTTAGGGATCTGGCCACTCCCATTCCCTTCTGTGCTGATGGGCTACAAGCCCACTACACTATCACCCATTCTTACTAATAGGGGTTCTGGCATCAACTCCTTCTCTTCTGGGCCTGGCAAGGCCTTTTGGATTTAGTAACTGCATCACAGGTGTTGCTGGACCTGACATATCGTTTACATTTTTCCCTGAAGGTAACACACTGAGCTCTTAACTTCCTGTTTGTTCACATCCCTAGCTGTTTTACTGTTTTCAGTCAGCAGAAGGCGAAGTTTTACTTGCAGGCGTTTCTGTATCTTCTTATAATGACATACCGACTGATCAATAAAATGTTCGTCTTTGCAACTAAGGAGTGCCCCAGTCTTCCGAATTTGGCCCTCATTGGACTTCCACTTTACGACCCCTAAACTTCTGTACTCTACCAATTCCAGTTAATATTCACATCAAAGAGTGAATATAATATTGATTTATTAGTCAACACGTTTCAGGCCTCCCTGGCCCCTTCCTCAGGACAAATCAACATCATATTGCCATGTGTCAGGGAAACTTGAAACGCGTTGACTAATAAATCAATATTATATTCACCCTTTGATGTCTCGTGAATCACGGCAGCGCGGTTTTTAACCCTTCATCCTCCCTATTTTAATTTTCTGAGATAATGGCATTTGGGATTTCATTGGCTTTACACCATAATCATCAACATTACCATAAATGAACACTTGAAATAAATCACTCTGTTTGTAATGACTCTATATAATATGAGTTTCACTTTTTGTATTGATTTACTGAAATATGAATTTGAGGAAAGGTGGGCAAACTCTCAGTGAAAAAGTGTCTTACAGCTGAAATATAGGCTACCTGGTTTAGATAAATAAGAAACAACCTATCGAGTATATCAAACATCTACCAGGAGGGCCAGGACCCATTGGACTCAAACAACATCAGATCTGCAACCCTTCAGAAAAATATAGATCTAATGAGGTGGAGAAAGGAGGAGGAAGGAGGGGGGAAGAGATCAAGCGTTGTCATTAAGGAACTTTTTGATCCAGAGGTGCCATATTTTAAGAAATGTGTCATGAATGTGGGTCCCCCAACTGGAAAGTTCCCCTCACCTATAAATATCTCGAACTTTGCCGATCCATTTCTCTTGAGTCAGTTGGGAGCATGGTTTCCAGTGTAATAGAATTAAAGGGAACCTGTCACCTCGATCTACCCCTCTCTCCTATCACTAGCTGTCCCTGCACCTTCCTAGCTGTTCCCTAACCATCCCTCTCTGACCTAAAGGGGCTCTATAATGATTTTGAAAAATGAATTTGAATTTACATATGGTCTCCATTAGTGATGAGCGAGTACTAAAATGCTGGGTGCTCGAAGCTCGGGCCGAGCATCCCGAGATACTCGTGTACTCGGCCTGAGTACTGAGCCCAATGTTATCCTATGGGAGATCCGAGTATTTTTATGAAATGACTGCCGGCAGCATGTAGAAACCCTAAAAATGTCACAAAAGTCTCAGAAGAGTGCTGAAATGACATGGCAACACCATGGGGAAGACCCCTGGAAGCATTTCTCACTCAAAAGTCACAGCTGTGAACAATGTTGTCCGATTTTCACGCCAATTTTACGGAGTCACCAGAAAACCTTCCAAAATGACACCAAAATGAATATTTAGGGTGGAAATGTTAAGGGCACATACCCAATAGTGAGATACAGCTGGTGTATGTTACTTTTTGTGATTACATGAAAGATTTTACGTGAAAACATTGTGCTGCACTCCGATGACCCTGAGAAGAGACGTACATGAAGCCCTGTCTTGACATAATGTGCCCATTTTGAGGAACTGGGTCTATTGTAGTATTTTCCTTTGCCAGGGCAGTCCAAAATTGGGAGGTTCACCAATGCCCCTGGATAGAGACGTGCAGGAGGGCCTGTAAACCTGAAGTGGGTGTATTGTAGTATAGCCCTTTGGCAGGGTAGCCAAAAATTGGGAGGCTCCACATTGTCCCAGGATAGAGACGTGCAGGAGGGCCTGTAAACCTGAAGTGGGTGTATTGTAGTATAGCCCTTTGGCTGGGCAGCCAAAAATTGGGAGGCTCCACATTGTCCCAGGATAGAGACGTGCAGGAGGGCCTGTAAACCTGAAGTGGGTGTATTGGAGTATAGCCCTTTGGCAGGGCAGCCAAAAATTGAGAGGCTCCACATTGTCCCAGGATAGAGACGTGCAGGAGGGCCTGTAAACCTAAAGTGGGTGTATTGGAGTATAGCCCTTTGGCAGGGCAGCCAAAAATTGGGAGGCTCCACATTGTCCCAGGATAGAGACGTGCAGGAGGGCCTGTAGACCTGAAGTGGGTGTATTGTAGTATAGCCCTTTGGCAGGGCAGCCAAAAATTGGGAGGTTCAACAATGACCCATGCATACAGTAGGGCCTGTAAACCTAAAGTGGGTGTATTGTAGTATAGCCCTTTGGCAGGGCAGCCAAAAATTGGGAGGTTCAACAATGACCCATGCATACAGACGTGCAGTAGGGCCTGTAAACCTCAAGTGGGTGTATTGTAGTATAGCCCTTTGGCAGGGCAGCCAAAAATTGGGAGGCTCCACATTGTCCCTGGATAGAGACGTGCATGAGGGCCTCAAAACATTTTTCCCATTGAAAAGGAGCAGGTCTCCTGTCGTTGTAATGCCCATTCTAAAAGAATGGGCGAAAAAATTTACCAATGGGGGTATACCTGAAACAACAGCATAACTATTGTAATGGTCATCATGGTGGCACATGAGGAGAAGGAGGAGCAGTCCAGCGATTAGCCAAAGTGCAGAACTATGTACCCATGGGTGAGTGGAGGTACATGGCAAATTCCCATAACAAAATTTAAATTCAGTTGTCATTTGTTGGTGGTGTGGTGAAGTCTGGCCCAATCCAACCCTTGTTCATCTTGATCAGAGTCAGCCTGTCAGCATTTTCAGTTGACAGGCGGGTGCGTTTATCAGTAATGATTCCACCTGCGGCACTGAAAACACGCTCTGACAAAACGCTAGCGGCAGGGCAGTCCAGGACTTCCAAGGTGTAGAGAGCCAATTCATGCCACGTGTCCAGCTTGGAGACCCAATAATTGTAAGGCACAGAGGAATCTCGCAGTACAGTTGTTCGATCTGCAAGGTACTCCTTCAGCATCTGGCCACACTTAGCATTTCTTGTGGCACTACCCCGCACCTCAGGGGCTGTGGTATGTGAGGGGCTGAGAAAACTGTCCCACATCGTAAAGACTGTTCCCCTACCTCTGGCGGATTAGACTTGTGCCCCTCTCGGCCGTACGCCTTGGTTGTCCATCGATTCCTGACCTATGCCGCTAGCGTTTTGTCAGGGGAATGATTTGCCTAATTCCGTGACTATGGCCTTCTGGAACTGCTGCATTTTGGCTGACCTCTCCGCCTCAGGAATGAGAGACATAAAGTTCTCCTTATAGCGTGGGTCTAACAGTGTTGCCAACTAGTACTGATTGTCGGCCAAGATGTTCTGAACGCGAGGGTCACGAGCCAGACAGCTTACCATTAAGTCAGCCATGTGCGCCAGACTCTTAACAGTCATCACTTCAGTATCCAGACCAACACGATGACTGAACATGCTGTCCTCCTCCTCCTCCTCATCTCCCCTGTCCTCTGGCCAGCCACGCTGAATCGAGGGTATGACTGGTGTGCATGTCATATCCTCAATTTGGCCAGAGAGTTGCTCCATGTCTTTATCCTCCTCCTCCTCATCATCATAGTCCTCCACTGCACGTTGTGATGAGATGAGGCTGGGCTGTGTGTTATCACCCACACCCACTACTGTTTCTTGCTCCAAGTCATCGCGCTCCGCCTGCAATGCATCCTCTTTGTTTTTCAGCAGAGACCGTTTTAGAAGGCAGAGTAGTGGTATGGTGATGCTAATAATGGCGTCATCGCCGCTCACCATCTTGGTGGAGTCCTCAAAGTTTTGGAGGACGGTACATAGGTCCGACATCCATCTCCACTCCTCAGGTGTTATGTGTGGAGTTTGACACATTTCCCGACGGCTTAAGTGATGCAGGTAGTCAACAACTGCCCTCTTCTGCTCACATATCCTGACCAACATGTGCAGAGTTGAATTCCAACGCGTGGGGACATCAACACACCAGTCTGTGGGCCGGAAGACACAAACGGCGCTGAAAGCCGGCAAGGCCGGCTGAAGCAGCAGGTGACTTGCGAAAATGTGCAGACAGACGGCGAACTTTTACCAGCAGTTCAGACAGCTCTGGGTATGAATTTATAAACCTCTGAACCACCAGATTGAGCACATGGGCCACGCATGGAACATGCGTCAGCTGGCCTCACCTCAAAGCTGCCATCAGGTTCCGGCCATTGTCACACACGACCTTTCCTGGCTTTAGGTTCAGAGGTGTGAGCCAGTGATCTGCCTGCTGTTTCAGAGCTGTCCACACCTCTTCTGCATTGTGGGGTTTGTCACCTATGCAAACTAGCTTCAGCAGAGCCTGTCGCTGCTTTGCAGAGGCAGTGCTGCAGTGCTTCCAGCTTGGGACTGGTGTGGAGGGTACAGTGGATGAGGATGCGCAGGAGGAGGAGGCTGAGGAGCATGACATTCCGGAGCTGTAGAGTGTCGGTGAAACCCTGACAGAGGTAGGGCCTGCTATCCTTGGTGTGGGAAGGATGTGTTCCGTCCCTCGCTCAGACTGGGTCCCAGCCTCCACAATATTAACCCAGTGTGCCGTCAAGGAGATGTAGCGGCCTTGCCCACAAGCACTTGTCCACGTGTCTGTGGTTAGGTGGACTTTGGCTGAAACAGCGTTGTTCAGGGCACGTGTGATGCTTTGGGACACGTGGTTATGCAATGCGGGGACGGCACATCTGGAGAAATAGTGGCTGCTGGGGACCGAGTAACGTGGGACAGCAGCCCCCATCAGGTCACGGAATGCTTCTGTCTCCACCAGCCGGAAAGGCAACATTTCTAGCGCTATGAGTCGCGAAATATGAGAATTGAGGACAGTGGCATGTGGGGCGTTGGCAGCGTATTTGCGCCTGCGTTCATAGGTTTGCTGAATGGATAATTGAACGCTGCGCTGGGACAAGGACGTTCTTGATGGTGGTGTTATTTGTGCGTGGGCAACTTCAGGTGCAGGGCCGGAGGCTTGTTCGCGGCCAGCATGGACAGGGGATTGGCTCGCACGCACAACACGCGAAGACGTAGCAGAGACATCAGCAAGCACCGCCCCTCGACTCTGTTGTACTTCCCACAAAGTCGGGTGCTTGGCTGACATGTGCCTGATCATGCTGGTGGTGGTCAGGCTGCTAGTTTTCGTACCCCTGCTGATACTGGCATGGCAGGTATTGCAAATGGCCTTTTTAGAGTCATCTGGAGCCAACTTAAAAAACTCCCAGACTTCGGAAGACCTAACATTTGCACAGGCACCTTGAGTCGTGTTGTTTTTCCGGGGAACGGTTGCCTGCCTTCTGCCTGCGGACACGACCCTGCTTCGTACTGCCTGTTGGGATGCTACGCCTCTCTCCCCCTGTGCACTGCTGTCCTCGCTCTGCATATCCTCCTGCCAGGTTGGGTCAGCTACTGGATCATCCACCACGTCGTCTTCCTCTTCCGCACCCTGGTCCTCCTCCTGACTTCCTGGCAATTGTGTCTCATCATCGTCCACCCCTTGTTGAGACACGTTGCCAACGTTCCGTTCGTGAGAACGTGGCTGGTCAAATATTTGGGCATCTGTACATACCATCTCCTCATCACCCACTTCAACAGGAGCTGGCAAGAGGCCAGATTCTGCGAATGGATACGTGAACAGCTCTTCCGAGTGTCCAACTGTGGGATCAGTAATGTCCGTGGACGTGTACTCGGCCTGGTGGTAGGAAGGAGGATCAGGTTGGGAAATGTGCGGTGCAGTATCACGGCTACTGACACTTGACCGTGTGGAAGACAGGGTGTTTGTGGAGGTGCCCATCTGACTTGAAGCATTATCCGCTATCCAAGTAACAACCTGTTGACACTGGTCTTGGTTCAAGAGCGGTGTACTGCTGCGGGCCCCAATAATTTGGGACAGGACGTGCGAGCGAGTAGATGTGCCCCTTTGTTGTTGCAAAATTAGTGCTTGCACACGATCTCGGCCTCTGCCTGCACCACCATCACGTCCACTTCCTTGTTCCTTGCCAACGCCCTTGCCAACGCCCTTGCGCATTTTGCCTGTAAACAGCGACAACAGTCTGGTGACTGTTATGGTCACAGGAGAGAAGGATTTTAGTCGCTAACCTGTATCAAGGTAGTAAGTACAACAGTCTGGTGACTGTTCAGGTCACAGGTAAGTAGAATGTTAGTCCCTAACCTGCAGGGCCGCACCGTCCATTGGACAGTGTGAGCCCTGTCATTCAGGCAGCAGCCGGCAGGGGGAGCGGCTGTGCAGAAGGGGGCGGCGCCTCATGCAAACAGCCTCCCCCTGTCATGGCGCACCGCAGGTAAGCAGCGACCGCCGGGGGAGAGGCACAGAAGGGGCGGCAGCCTGGGGCTTCAGCAGCACCCCCCTTCCCCCCCGGTACTCACGGCCGCGGCTCAGGCGGCAGTGGCGACCCGGTCACAGCAGAAGGGGCGGCAGCCCCAAACTTCACTAGCACCCCCCCCCCGTAATCAGTGCCGCGGCTCAGGCGGCAGTGGGGCTCGGTGCACCCCTGCTAACCTGTATCAAGGTAGTAAGTACAACAGTCTGGTGACTGTAATGGTCACAGGAGAGAAGGATTTTAGTCCCTAACCTGTATCAAGGTAGTAAGTACAACAGTCTGGTGACTGTTCAGGTCACAGGAGAGTAGGATTTTAGTCCCTAACCTGTATCAAGGTAGTAAGTACAACAGTCTGGTGACTGTTCAGGTCACAGGAGAGTAGGATTTTAGTCCCTAACCTGTATCAAGGTAGTAAGTACAACAGTCTGGTGACTGTTCAGGTCACAGGAGAGTAGGATTTTCGTCAATAACCTGAACAAGGTAGTAAGTACAACAGTCTGGTGACTGTTCAGTTCACAGGAGAGAAGGATTTTAGTCCCTAACCTCTATCAAGGTAGTAAGTACAACAGTCTGGTGACTGTAATGGTCACAGGAGAGAAGGATTTTAGTTCCTAACCTGTATCAAGGTAGTAAGTACAACAGTCTGGTGACTGTAATGGTCACAGGAGAGTAGGATTTTAGTCCCTAACCTGTATCAAGGTAGTAAGTACAACAGTCTGGTGACTGTAATGGTCACAGGAGAGTAGGATTTTAGTCCCTAACCTGTATCAAGGTAGTAAGTACAACAGTCTGGTGACTGTTCAGGTCACAGGAGAGAAGGATTTTAGTCCCTAACCTGTATCAAGGTAGTAAGTACAACAGTCTGGTGACTGTAATGGTCACTGGAGAGAAGGATTTTAGTCCCTAACCTGTATCAAGGTAGTAAGTACAACAGTCTGGTGACTGTAATGGTCACAGGAGAGTAGGATTTTAGTCCCTAACCTGTATCAAGGTAGTAAGTACAACAGTCTGGAGACTGTTCAGGTCACAGGAGAGTAGGATTTTAGTCCCTAACATGTATCAAGGTAGTAAGTACAACAGTCTGGTGACTGTTCAGGTCACAGGAGAGAAGGATTTTAGTCCCTAACCTGTATCAAGGTAGTAAGTACAACAGTCTGGTGACTGTAATGGTCACAGGAGAGTAGGATTTTAGTCCCTAACCTGTATCAAGGTAGTAAGTACAACAGTCTGGTGACTGTTATGGTCACAGGAGAGAAGGATTTTAGTCCCTAACCTGTATCAAGGTAGTAAGTACAACAGTCTGGTGACTGTAATGGTCACAGGAGAGTAGGATTTTAGTCCCTAACCTGTATCAAGGTAGTAAGTACAACAGTCTGGTGACTGTAATGGTCACAGGAGAGTAGGATTTTAGTCCCTAACCTGTATCAAGGTAGTAAGTACAACAGTCTGGTGACTGTTCAGGTCACAGGAGAGAAGGATTTTAGTCCCTAACCTGTATCAAGGTAGTAAGTACAACAGTCTGGTGACTGTTATGGTCACAGGAGAGAAGGATTTTAGTCCCTAACCTGTATCAAGCTAGTAAGTACAACAGTCTGGTGACTGTAATGGTCACAGGAGAGTAGGATTTTAGTCCCTAACCTGTATCAAGGTAGTAAGTACAACAGTCTGGTGACTGTTGAGGTCACAGGAGAGTAGGATTTTAGTCCCTAACCTGTATCAAGATAGTAAGTACAACAGTCTGGTGACTGTTATGGTCACAGAAAAGCTTGGATCCCGATCTGGATCACCCTGCCTATATCCTCCTAGATTAGTCCTGAGAAGGACTGTTGTGGTCAGCAGCAATTTGCAGCCCTGCTCTGGATCTACCTATGAGGGCCGCAAATCTGTCCCTAAGCAGCAGCAGACACTCTCCCTACACTCACTGTCTGGATGGCTGTGTGCAGAGCACAGCGCGGCCGGGTCTTATAAAGGCTCGGTCACGCTGTGCAGGCCGGCCAATCACTGCAATGCCACAACTAACAGGGCTGTGGCATTGCAGTGGTCTGCCAGCCAATCCCTGCATGTGGGCTGGCTCTCTAAAGAGCGCCAACATGCAGGGATGAGGACCACGAGCACAGCACGAGTATCGCGAGATTACTCGGTGCTCGCCGAGTAGCCCGAGTACAGTGATACCCGTGCGAGTACCGAGCAGCGCAGAACATACTCGCTCATCACTAGTCTCCATCTAGGAGACTGGAAAGGCGGGCTCCAGGCTCCATGATCCCCTCCTCGCTATGTTCTAGCATGCCCAGCTGGGCATCATCCCTCCTGGTGTTTTGCCGCCTCCTTTTGGAATCTCCCGCCCTCTCTGCTACTGTAATGGCCAGGATGGAATGTCATATCCGGCCCAGTACATTATGGACCAAATCACATGATTGGCCCGATGCATTGTGGGCCTAATGACGTGATTGACCTGACTCCGGCGCATGCGCAATGCGCATGTTGAAGCTAAGCCGATCACGTGATTAGGCCCATAATGCACCCGGCCATTACAGTGGCAGAGAGGGCGGGAGATTCCAAAAGGAGGCGGCAAAGCACCAGGAGGGATGACACCCAGCGGGGCATGCTAGAACACAGCGAGGAGGGAATCATGGAGCCCAGAGCCTGCCTTTCCAGTCTCCTAGATTTAGACCATATGTAAGTTCAAATTTATTTTTCAAAATCATTATAGGGCCCCTTTAGGTCAGAGAGGGAGGGTTAGGGAACAGCTAGGAAGGTGCAGGGACAGCTAGTGATAGGAGAGAGGGGTAGATCGAGGTGACAGGTTCCCTGTGTTAGCCGCTCCTATCAGTAGGGTTACCAGTTCATATTTTTTTGTTTTGTAGTTGTTTGAAGGCAGAGACAAAAGAGTTTCAGTGGCCATCAGGTCAATTTTTATCAAACCCAAGTCACGTAGAGTTTTGTTGATATCTGTCCAGAATTTTGTCAACTCTGGACAGAACCAAAATATATTCACTAAATTACCTGTGAGCCTATTACATCTCCAACAAGGAGGGGAATCAATAAGACCCAGATGATGTCGGTTTTCTGGAGTTTTATACCATCTTGATAACAATTTGTACTCGTTTTCCTGTGATAGTATATACCTAGAGAATCTACAGAAGTTTAAAAGAACTGAACGTGTATCTTACTCTGTTGGGGAGAGTTTAAGTTCTGTCTCCCATGAAGTTAGAAGTATGGGCTTGCTTAGATGTTTGGGGCTAGTCAAATTGATAGATATTTTAGAGACTACTTTCGGTATTGAGAAGTGTAGCTTAGTCATTAAATCTATCCACAACCACTGAGTAGTCGGTTTGAAATATTGTCTGAATTGTGACATGATATATTTCACATGTTGTTTCTGTAATATGTTGGTCGGTTGTTTCTGTCGGTCAATGATCTGAGCAAGGGATCTTGTTGGCTACAAGCTGGGAGATTGGGAAATTAGGTAAAGCTGAGCAAAGTTTATAATCATCTTTGTAATTAGGATCTAATAGAAAATGGATTCTGCTATTTGGTGCCATATTCATAAAATGGTGAAGTGGTGGATGATCCTGTATCAGGGAGTGCCTAATTTGAAGTTTGGTGGTGTGATGTCGTCATATTTATTGTCATTAGAGGAGCTTGACATCCATACCTACTTGTATCTTTGCCCATGAATGCTAACTCTATGTTTGTAGTTGAGTTCTGCTTAAGTAGATTTATTAGCTTAAAGGGATCCTGTCACCTCCAAAACACCTCCTAAACTATCAAATCATGTCCCTGCAGCATCCTATCACTAATCTCACACTTCTTTTGTCTCCTAAAAGCATCCTGTGAAAGTGCATAAAAACGTTTTAATACTCACTCATTAGTGATTATAATTAGCAGTGACTATATTCTTTAGTCACCAAGGTGGGCTGTTGTGCAGCTCCAGGGATCCACCCTGTCTCTGTGTGTTCTGCTGTGATGTGCAGGCATTGCTCTCCCCTCTCTCTATCACTCACAGAATGCAAATCATTAGTCCTGCCTTCAGTTTCAGTTTCACTTAAGCACAGACAGAGAGGGCTGGATCCTGGAGCTGCAAAAGAACACCCCCTGGTGACTAAAGAATATAGCCCCTGCTAATTATAATCACTAATGAGTGAGTATTAAAACGTTTTTCTCCACTTTCACAGGATGCTTTTAGGAGACAAAAGAAGTGTGAGATTAGTGATAGGATGCTGCAGGGACATGTTTTGATAGCTTAGGAAGCGTTTTGGAGGTGACAGGATCCCTTTAAAGCAATCTAGCTATATGGACTGCATTATAGTAAGAGAAGAGATCTGGGAGAACCAAACCACCTGATTTTTTTGGGAATATAAGGATCTTATGAGACAGCCTGGGTTACATTTTTTTAAATGAGTCTGTGAGTGTCAAACATATCTGAATCTTTAGGGTTAGTAGATAATTTTGAACACGAGGATGGTAACACCCTTAACCTTATTTTTGTCCAGCTCTGTTCAACCTCCTCCTTAGGTAACTCGCCTCTTCCTTTCTCTGATTACAACATTCTCTCCTTCGCGCTCACAAATCCTAGCACACCCCAGCACACTCTGACTTATCACACATTCAGAAATCTACAGGCCATTAACGCTCAGACACTCAAGACTAACTCATCTCATCACTGTCCCCAATCTCCTCCTTCTCCTGTCCTGATCTGGCTGTAAATCACTACAATAACGCTCTCAGAAGCACCCTGGACCAAGTAGCGCCCCTCACCCTCAGAACCTGTAAACACAGAGTTAAACAGCCCTGGCTCACATCACAAACTCGGTTCCTCCAGCGATGCTCTAGGAGTGCTGAACGTCTACGGAGGAAAACCTGCTCACCAGAAGACTTTATCCATTATAAATTCATGCTCTAAACCTACAACTCTGCCCTTCACCTTGCCAAACAGATCTACTTCACCACCCTGATCTCCTCACTATCCAACTACCCAAATAAACTCTTTGACACCTTTCACTTTCTCCTCAGTCCTAAAGTGCAGGCCTCCATCACTGACCTTTGTGCTGATCATCTGGCTTCTTACTTACTAAGACAATAGAAAACAACTTGCTTTATTATATTTTCTTTATTACATTGATTCTATGCCTATTGTTTTGTATCCAATTATTGTACTGTATTTGTTCTCTACTGTAATTACTTACTGTATTATATTTTCTGTACTCTAACCAATAAATTGTAAAGTGCTGCGGAATATGTTGCCGCTATATAAATAAAGATGTATTATTATTTATTATTATTATTAAAACATCAGTCAGGAAATAAACTCCCAACCTCAAATTGCTCTTACCCCTACCTCTCCCCACATTTCCTCCGATTCACTCTCCACATTTGACCCAGTCACAGAAGAAGTCTCCAGGCTCCTTTCTTCCTCTCGTCTCACCACATGCACCGCTGCACATCACCCTCCATATACAGCACATCACCCCCATATACACATCACCCCCAATATACAGCACATCACCCCCATATATACAACATCACCCCCCATATACAGCACATCACCCCCTATATCCAGCACATCACCCCCCATATACAGCACATCACCCTCCATATACAGCACCCCCCATATACAGCACCTGGAGTCTGATGGACACAGACATGGTTACATGATGTAGAGGTAGACTGACTCACGATTGGAGCAATCATCACACTTTCTGGCTGGAGGCAGAGGAGGCAGAGCCAAGTACTGTTATATTGAAAGTAAAAGTGCAGCCAGGCGCCTCCTCCCTCTCATGTCCCGACTGCAGCTGCTCCGAGCCACGGACAACACACAGGATTGCAGGAGCGACAGTTATCAGACGGCCGTGCTGCGCCCCCTGTCTGCAAGGACTCACCACTGCCCGAGGTAAAGTGCTAAACTGACCTAATTATAGGTGCTGAGCGCTTTAGCCAGGAATATCTTCCTGCTGTCAATATGCCTGAGCACCCGACATTGAAGTTCAGTGCCTCCCCAGGTGCAGCCATGTTTGCCTTCCTCCTGGAAACCAGAGCTGGAGGATCTTGGTTCCCGAATACAGAAACAGCCAGCCAATCAGAGTGCTTGTTTACTGACATATGCAAATCAGCTGGAGACAACCAACCGACAGCATTTCACCACTTTCTCTTAAATATTCAGGTAATTTGGACAGCAGGGGCGGGGTCACACAGGGGTGGGGTCACTTCCTCAATACTTCCATTTGTCAATTTTGGCAATATTATGTTTTTGGGGCTCTGTAAGCTAAAACTCCCGTCTATACGGGCCTATAAAACAGCGCTTGCCATATAGTTCTGCTGAGAGCTGCTGGCTGCACTGTGTATAGCTCTGCACATAGGGCCACAGCAGCGGAGTATAGCTCTGCACATAGGGCCACAGCGGCACTCACGCAGGGCAGGGCCGCCAACTCACGCGTGGCACGGTGTATGCTCAGCATGTAGGCCGCCGACTCGGTGAGGCTGCCCAGCTGCCCCATCTGCAGACATGGATGTAACACGCACCAAGGCCACTCTCAGGGGCGCTGCTCCTTTTGCACTAACTCAGTGGGCCTGCAGGGGAGAATAGTGGTGCAGATATTTGTCTCCATTTGGCAATTTGTGTACAGTACCTACAAGAATAGGCCTAGCTTGCGCGCCTACGTAAATTGCGTAGAATATGCACAGAAGGCTCCGCTCTGGCTGCTAAAGAAGACCAGATCTCATACAGGGATTATAATAAAGTAATAGTGTTTAAACATTAATGCAGCCCCTCCCCAGGTCCCCTTATATTATATACATACTGTATTGTGCTGTACACCTACATATAGTGATGCACACCTCAATATACTGCTGCATACCTCTATATAGTGCTGCACATTTCCATATAGTGCTGTATATCTCTATATACTGCTGTACACATCTATATTTTGCTGTATACTACTGTATTCTGCTGTACACATCTATATTGTGCTGTATACCTCTATATTCTGCTGTACACATCTATATTGTGCTGTATACCTCTATATACTGCAGCACACCTCCATATGTCGGGCCCACTGGGACGGGGGTACTCGGTACCGGACCGTTTCTGCTACTTGGGAAGTCACAGGTGGTCCTGGTCTGGTCCGTGTCCCGGGCTCGGCAATAAAAGGGGAATATTCACAGGGGATTGTCAGTCGTGACGCCACCCACTATATGCGGCCAGTGATGGGGCCGCCTCTGCTGCAGAACCTCCGGTGATGATGTAATGACAGCTAAGGCCCCTTTCACATCAGCGTTTTTTTGAAATTGCGGCAGATGCGGTGAAAAAAACGCATCTGCCGCGATTACCGCATACCGGCTGCACTTGCGGCACGGTTGCGGCACGGTTGAGGCAAGCCCCATACAATGTATAGGCGGGCTTGCGGCAGATGCGGCAAGTGTGGTTTTGGCACTTGCGGTAGGTGCGGCCGCGAAAAAAAACGCGTCTGACCGCGATTTTTTTCGCGGCCGCACCTGCCGCAAGTGCCAAAACCGCACTTGCCGCACCTGCTGCAAGCCCGTCTATACATTGTATGGGGCTTGCCGCAACCGTGCCGCAAGTGCAGCTGGAATGCGGTAATCGCGGCAGATGCGTTTTTTTCACCGCATCTGCCGCGATTTCAAAAAAACGCTGATGTGAAAGGGTCCTTAGGTGGTATAGTTCCAGTGGGTATAACTGTGTTCCCCGGGGCAGTAAGGGTTAAGTCTATTGTGGAATGTTCAGTACACTTAGGGTATGTGCACATGGTCCGGAGGAGCTGCGTGTTGGACGCAGCTCCTCCGAACCTGAGGGAAGCCGCGGGTGGCCGCAGGGAGACCGCAGCCGCCCTGTACTCACCGTGTGCGGTGGGTGCAGGGCGGTTTCTCCCTGCAGTCACCCGATGGGAGCCGCTTCCGACTCCGCAGCATGAAATAAACATGCTGCGGAGGAGCGGTCTCCCGGCAACCCGCACCGCAGCTTCAAAGACGCTGCGGGTGGGCTACGCATAGTGAGGATGGGATTTCTTGAAATCCCATCCACTATGCCTGTACTGTACTATGCAGCGTTTTGGACGCAGCGCAAAGACGCTGCGTCCAAAACGCTGTGTATCCTGATCGTGTGCACGCACCCTTACTATGCAGACGCTGCAGGGATCTCTCCTCTTTGCTGGTGCTGACAGGCTGTGCTGTGGCTCTGCAGGTGGAGGGCTTTCTGTAATCCTGTATGGAGAGAATCGCTTTCATGCAGAGACACAAGGGAGGCAATCTCAGGGTTTTCCGTGTTTACTCTCAGTTCTTCAGACAGTTCACAAGTCAGTTACAGTTCTTACAAAGTTCAGTACAAGTACACGGGCACACTCTCCCTCTCCGGGTTCCCTTTACTCTGCAGCCAGGTCTCTCTCTCTGTGACCCCTCACACAGTCTCTGTGTCCTTTCCGGGCTGTTAACGGTCTCCGTATCCATGGGTGTGTGTGTGAAATGCCGGACAGTATGGCGGTGACTCGGGCCCCTGTGGGTCCTCCAGTGTGTCACTGAGCTGCCTGTCCTTTGGGGTAGGGACCCTAACGTGAAGCTGTGGTCCCCCCTCGGTGTCTGGGAATGCCGGGTAAACTAGGGTCCCCTCTAGAGCCAACACTCTACTCAGCCCAGCCTCCAGCAGTCCTCAAGTGTGAGGCTCTACCAGGCTCCTTTCTCTCTGTTTCTCTCGGTATCATAGGAGGGACTTCTCTGCCTGCAGTCTGGTCATCTCGGCTGTCCTTTAGGGCCCGGGTATCACCGTCCCTCTCAGTCCTCTCACACTCCTGGTGGTATCAGCTTCGGACGTGCTTTCTCTCTCCTCCGGCTCACACTGGTTCGGTACAGATTCTGTGCTCCTAGGCCTTACACTCACAGGACGTGTGATTTCCAGTCTTTGCCTCTCAGCCTACCTCGGCCTACTGACTTCCTTCCTCCTCCCCCTTCCTATATACTGTCAAGTCACCTGACTACGTGTGTGCCCAACCCACTCCTCTAAATTCACCACCCCTCAACTGCCTAGAGTATTCCAATCTTAGGGCTGGATGCTGCCACCTACTGTACGTGGGTTGTGTGGGCTGTGAGGGTGTTGTTGTGCAACAAGTGTCCTACCTGCCTGGCTGCAGTTCCCTTTGTGGCCTCCTGGACGCAGGGGCGCCACACTCTCCCGGAGTTAACTAGCGCGTCCCCGCGCTGCCCGTCATGGATCCCCCTGAAAACATTTTATTTTTCAAACAACAACATTAAACATTAAGCATTCTTGGTTTCTTCCCAAATCGGGAGGTTCGAGTCTTCTTAAACGTTACTTTAAGTTAACTATTTACATGTGCATGGGTATATATACGTGATTACCCTTCCTTGACCTCTACGTGGTCTAATGCTACAACGCATTCACTTTCTTTCTATAAAACACACATTATAAAACATTACTTTGTATCAAAAGCATAAAAATATTCTTCTTTCAAAAAGTGCAAAAGTTCAGAAAGTTTCAAAATTCTCAAAAAGCAGTTTCAAGTTCAAAGTTCACGATTCAAAGTCTCATGCACTACGTCTCATGTGCACACTGGTCTTAAAACCAAAGGGGAGCACACTAAGGTGCTCAACTATATACAGTTCAAAGTTCGTATCAAGTCATTGTCCTTGATCTCTATTGTTCATTTCAAACATATAATACATACAGGGGAATGCTAGCATTCATTCAGGTATGGGATGGGGTCAATAAGGAAAACACTTCATTCACACTTACAAGTCTTCTGTTCTTCTTGATGCAGGACCCGTGTCTTTACTCTGTCTTGGCTTGCTTCCAAGGCAACACCTGCGATGGTCTTCTCTGGGGATACACTTCCAGATTCTGTAACGCAGCTATCAGCAAGTAGCTTTCCGGGGTCTGGGTGATGGCATCCTTCTTTGACTTAGATGTATCGGCATCAAGTATGACAACTGGATCAGTGTTCACTGCCACATCCGTGTAGCTTGTGATTTCAGGATTATCACTGGATTCAGGGTACTCTAGTGCTGGCATATCATTCTCTTCCACAGAGTCTAAGCACAGTCTTTTCACTTTAATGCCGTATGGGCCACGCTCACCTTCTACAATGTGGTACGATACCCATTCTCCTATCTCAACCTGTCTATCCGGATGGTCTGATGGTAGTTGTTCTTCTACCTCTCTTTTGTTGATAAAAATGTCACATCTTGTACCTTGAGGTCAGCGCGGACTACAAAGCCCAGCTCTTTCTTCGGTGGAAAACATCTTGTACCGGGCTCACGTGCAAAAGCGAATCCTCGCTCTTCTATTACTTTCACTATTTTGCCCTCTTGCCGTGGGGATCTTTGAATGTCTCTATCTCTGCGGGCGATATTTTTGGCCTCTTTAGCACGGGCCATCCTTATCTGCTTCTGTACCTGCCACTCTATCTCCTCTTTCTCCCATTTTCTTACACATCTGCGGATGTACTCTTCCCATGTGATCAATTCTGCAGGGCCTACCTCACTGCCGGGATCTCCTAAGAAGCCCATTAAGTCCTCACAATCCTTATCTCGCTCCCACCAGCAGCGGAGCTGCTCCCCTGTCACCTCTGTTGTCGCAGGTGCCGGGATCAGGGGCTGCGGTAACGCCAGGTATCCCTCCGGTAGAGCTCCTAGTCGGTCAGTCTCTTTCTTGGCAGCTCGCGGTGCAGTACGTGGCACGGATAGATCAACCAACGTTGCGGTACGGCATCCACCCTCGCTCTCCATGCGGTCACGGGTGTCTTCAACCCAGCCAGGTTGCATAGTTACAGTCTGGTAGGTCTGCTGATGGTGATCCACGCTGATCTGGATCCGGGTACGCTGATCTTGGATCCGGGTCATCTGCTGGGGCAGCAGTCGCAGTTCACCCCTCTGGGTATCTCAGACGTAGGGACGCTCTCCGCCTTCCGCCATCTCGCCGCGGTCACACAGGGTCTCTCCTCGGCCGGGTTCCTCCACCGGGTCACTTTGTGGGCCCTCCGGGATCACTTGTGGTCTTCCTTCGGCAGCGCTCTCCTGGGCGTCCTCCACTTCCGTCCTCGTGTACTGCAATGGCGACTGCTTCTCTTCCGGTTCTTCATTCCGCCCCCTCCTGATGATGATTTCCTTCTTGGTTCCCGCCAGCTTCTCATTGGTAGGAGGAGGGTCTAGGGGCGGAGGCTCTTCTTTCAGAGTGACGGCTGGCTCTCCCGGAGATAAGGGGAGCCAGGGTGGGTCCTTTTCTTCGTGCCTTGGACCGGGCCGGCCCACGATGGGAGTTTTGGGAATGCCTCCTCTGCACATGGCGTTAGCCTCCCTGGCCGCCATTAAGGTCAGATTTTGGCGGGAAAGTCCTGAACACGAACTTTAGGCGCACGGGGTCCAATTCTTTTGGACCAGGTAGATCCTGTTCGTGACGCCAGGTTGTCGGGCCCACTGGGACGGGGGTACTCGGTACCGGACCGGTTCTGCTACTTGGGAAGTCACGGGTGGTCCTGGTGCGGTCCGTGTCCCGGGCTCGGCAATAAAAGGGGAATATTTACAGGGGATTGTCAGTCGTGACGCCACCCACTATATGCGGCCAGTGATGGGGCCGCCGCTGCTGCAGAACCTCCGGGGATGATGTAATGGCAGCTTAGGTGGTATAGTTCCAGTGGGTAGAACTGTGTTCCCCGGGGCAGTAAGGGTTAAGTCTATTGTGGAATGTTCAGTACACTTACTGTGCAGACGCTGCAGGTATTTCTCCTCTTTGCTGGTGCTGACAGGCTGTGCTGTGGCTCTGCAGGTGGAGGGCTTTCTGTAATCCTGTATGGAGAGAATCGCTTTCATGCAGAGACACAAGGGAGGCAATCTCAGGGTTTTCCGTGTTTACTCTCAGTACTTCAGACAGTTCACAAGTCAGTTACAGTTCTTACAAAGTTCAGTACAAGTACACGGTCACACTCTCCCTCTCCGGGTTCCCTTTACTCTGCAGCCAGGTCTCTCTCTCTGTGATCCCTCACACAGTCTCTGTGTCCTTTCCGGGCTGTTAACGGTCTCCGTATCCACGGGTGTGTGTGTGAAACGCCGGACAGTATGGCGGTGACTCGGGCCCCTGTGGGTCCTCCAGTGTGTCACTGAGCTGCCTGTCCTTTGGGGTAGGGACCCTAACGTGAAGCTGTGGTCCCCCGTCGGTGTCTGGGAATGCCGGGTAAACTACGGTCCCCTCTAGAGCCGACACTCTACTCAGCCCAGCCTCCAGCAGTCCTCAAGTGTGAGGCTCTACCAGGCTCCTTTCTCTCTGTTTCTCTCGGTATCATAGGAGGGACTTCTCTGCCTGCAGTCTGGTCGTCTCGGCTGTCACCGTCCCTCTCAGTCCTCTCACACTCCTGGTGGTATCAGTTTCTAACGTGCTTTTTCTCTCCTCCGGCTCATACTGGCTCGGTACAGATTCTGCGCTCCTAGGCCTTACACTCTCAGGACGTGTGATTTCCAGTCTTTGCCTCTCAGCCTACCTCGGCCTACTGACTTCCTTCCTCCTCCCCCTTCCTATATACTGTCAAGTCACCTGACTACGCGTGTGTCCAACCCACTCCTCTAAATCCACCACCCCTCAACTGCCTAGAGTATTCCAATCTTAGGGCTGGATGCTGCCACCTACTGTATGTGGGTTGTGTGGGCTGTGAGGGTGTTGTTGTGCAACAAGTGTCCTACCTGCCTGGCTGCAGTTCCCTTTGTGGCCTCCTGGACGCAGGGGCGCCACACATATACTGCTGCACATTTCCATATTGTGCGGTATATGTCTATATACTGCTGTACACCTCCATATAGTGATGTGTTGAGCCCCAGGCCCTGGGGTACTCGGGTATCAGGCTCGGGTGGAATGCTTAGGATGTCATGGGTCACAGCGCCTGAGCCCGCGGCCTGAGTGTAACTTCAAAAAGGGTGTATTTACAGGGGATAAGAGTTTGTCCTGTGACGCCACCTGTAGTACCTGGTGATGGGTCACCAGCGCCGCCACAGTCCGCCGGAGGTAGATGGTAGTGCGGCTGAGATGGCAAAGTTCCCTACAGGTGGAGCTGGTCCTCCGGGGTAGCGTAGTGTAGATGGGCAGCTTGGAGCGGGATCTTAGGTCGGGATGGGGAGCGATGGAGCAGTCTATAAGGGGCACCGGGAACGGAGAGGAATGACGCACACACACTGCAGAAGTCTCTTTTACCTTTTACTGGTGTTATATCAGGTAAAGACGTCCAGGGCACTGACAGGTGACCAGGTGCACAGTGGGTCCCCACAGCAAGTGGGTATAAGGCCTCCTATGCTTCCCTACAGTTCCTGAAGCCCTGTCTGCTTGCAGCCAGACTGGCCTCTTCTCTCTTCGGGTCCTTGCTCTCTCCTCCTGCGCTGTCCATGAGTTACCCTCTCTGACCACTATCTTGTGATGCCTCACTGCGGTGTCTGGCTCCCTCTCTCTGGACTCACAGGAGGACCGGGTGACTGAAGTCTCCATGGTGTGACAGGGTTTTCTGTAATCTTGAAGTATCCTACAGGTGCGGATACCCGATGTCCGGTATGTCTCTGAGCGAACTTCCACTAGTTCCTCACTCCCTTTTGGCTCTGCTCCTTGCCATCTGTCCCCACTCAGGCTTGCGGGACGTCAGAAGGGCCACTTCGGGTCACTGGCTCGGGCCTAACCGCAGCACCAACCACCAGGACGTCTTCGCAGCTCTCCTAGCATCTGCACACTCTAACTAACTCCTCCCCCAGCAGCAATATTTATAGGGGACCTCACCTAAAGTTGGTGAGTAGAGCTCCCCTTACTGTGCTGGGGTGGAAGATGTTGCATGTAGTAGGTACCTACTGTAGAAACCCAGCTGTGCTTTAGGGAAGTCTGTGGCTACCTGCGTGAGCAGGGCGCCACAGATGCACACCTCCATATATTGCTGCAAACCTCCATATTGTGCTGTATACCTCTATATCGTGCTGCAGACCTCCATATACTGCTGTATACCTTTATATAATGCTGTACACATCTATATTGTGCTATATACCTCTATATACTGCTGTACACATCTATATTGTGCTGTATACCTCTATATACTGCTGCACACCTCCATATACAGCTGCACACTTCCATATACAGCTGCACACTTCCATATACTGCTGCACACTTCCATATACAGCTGCACACTTCCATAGGCTGCTGCACACTTCCATATACTGCTGCATACTTCCATATACAGCTGCACACCTCCAGATACTGCTGCCAGGGTCGGCGTTAAGGGGGGGACTGGGCAGTTGCCCAGGGCCCCCACTCTCTTAGTAAAAAAAAAACACATATTTGGTATCGCTGCATTCGTAAGAATCTAAGCTATAAATATATTAAGTAAACTAATCCAATTGGTAACTGGCGTAACGGGAAAAAATAAAAACGCCAGAATTATGTTTTTTGGGCTACCACGTTGTTACAATACAAAGCAATGAAAGGCAATCAAAATGTTGCATCTGACTCAAAATGATGTTAATAAAAACGTCAGCTCAGGGCATATAAAGTAAGCCCTCACATAGCCCTGTATCTTCAAAAATTAAAACATCATGGGTCTCGGAAAATGACGAATAAAGCAAATTTTTTTTTTTTTTTTTTTTTTTTTACAAATTTCTGGGAGGTTTTTTATGATTGAAATAAAAAAAATGTTCAATATGTTCTTATTCTGACCCAGATAATCAACTTATGAAGTCACTTTTACCATATAGTTAATATGATGAGTAAAACAAAACTAAAAAAAAATTGTGGAATTACACTTTTTTTTGCAATTTCAAAGCACTTGGAATTTTTTTTCTTATTCTCCAGTAGATTTTGTGGTAGAATGAATGATATAATTCAATAGTACAACTCATCACGCAAAAAAATAAGCTCTATGGCTCTTGGAAGAGGTGAGGAAAAAACAAAAATGAAAAATCACTCAGTGGTAAAAGTTATAAAATCCTTGTAATTGCCATATAATAGTAGGAGGAGCGCCCCCCACAGGCTTCAATCTTCACATGTTCATGATGGGAGTAATTAGACTTTGGGGACCTCCTTAATTCCTACATTTGTAGCCAGTTATCAAGCAGAAAGGCATTAAAGGGGATGTCCAGGATTAATAAAATTTGACTACATTCTTTCAAAAACAGCACCACCCCTGTGTACAGGTGGCATGTGGTATTACAGCATAGGCCCATTCCCTTCAATTAAGATGAGGTGCAATATCACACACAACCTGTAGACAGGGTGGCGCTGTTTATGAAAGAAATCAGTCATGTTTATTGAATTCTAGACAACTCCTTTAAGATCAATATTTCCACTAGTGACCCCAGAACAAGACAAGACACCAGGATGGGGCTTAATTCAAATGTTTTTTTTTTTTTAATATGAAGAATATAGCAGATCTTTGCTAAAGATGAAATTTAAATAGATGATCCTATGGAAACATTTTCCTTACTGAATCTACAGTTTGTAAATTCTATTTTTGTTAAACACTTGTAGGTAATTTTTAATCAATATAAGGAGTCCTGTGTTCACAATCCCCATCTCTTGGTGGGAGGATAAGTGGTTAGAAAGAGCAACTCTCCCTGGAGGAGCCGTGCTGTGTGACTGACACAGACAATGATGGGAATGGATGTGTGTGTCTATGTGTGTGCTCGGTGTATACATGTAATATATAGGGTTGGCGTCACATACTTTGTGTTGTGTGTATGTAACATCCACATTTATAAATCCCACCAGCAGACGAGAGTTCGTAGGCGTAAACGTGTCGGCAATCACGCAACAAACGAGCAAAATGCGGCTCATCATCGGGTGATTGAATTGTTTATGGAGGAACAAAAATCTTTGCTCGCTACAGAACATCCCCTGCTGCAAACTGCAGAAGTGCTGCCGATAACAAGAATCTGTAGAGGACAGATTGCTCTACCGGTGATTGCTCTGCACCCATCATTCTTCATCATCCTGTGTACAAAGTCCGGAAACAAGCGCTGAATGACTTGAATATTATAAATCGCACTCATTCACCAATCTGAATTCAGTGCTTGTACATGTAACCGAAATGTGTGACAGTGCAATATGTGAGCATTTAGGGCCCATTTTAACCTTTTACCCAGGGCCCCACTTTGCCTAAAACCAGCCCTGTGCTGACCCCATCCCCTCACACGTACTCCAGTCTCTCTCCGGTGGTCACCACTCAACTAACCAAAATCTTCAGTCTCTCCCTCTATTTTGGCATTTTCCCCTCCTCTTTCAAACACTCGATCATTACTCCATTTTTAAAGAAAACATCTCTCGACCCATCCTGCAGAAAGAACTACAGACCAGTCTCCAATCTCCCCTTCATCTATAAACTCCTGGAGCGCCTGGTCTACTCCCACCTCACCCGTTACCTCTCCACTCACTCTCTTCTAGACCCATTACAGTCTTATTTCTGCCCCCTACATTCTACAGAAACTGCCCCCACCAAAGTTACCGATGACCTTCTGACAGCAAAACGGAATGGTGACCACTCTCTGCTTATTCTTGATCTCTCTGCAGCCATTGACACTGTTGACCACCATCTTCTACTCTCCATGCTGCACTCCATCGGCATCAAGGACACCATTCTCTCCTGATTCTCCTCCTATCTATCTGACAGCTCTTTCAGTGTATCATTTGCTGGCTCCACTTCTTCCCCTTTTCCCCTCACTATTGGGGTCCCTCAGGGTTCAGTCCTAGGACCTCTTTTCTTCTCTCTCTACATGGCCCCAATTGGACAGACCATCAGCAGATTTAGCTTTCAGTACCATCTTTATGCTGATGACACACAACTATACACTTCTTCCCATGACCATACTCCCGCACTAATAAAGAACACCAATGACTGTCTAACCACTGTTTCCACAATATGAAATGGAATGGTATGATAGTATGAGTGCTGGGAACAGATTACAAGCACTGGATCCTATAGCTTATTACCTTCAAATTTAATATGAACAGTGGATATTACAGGTCCTCACGCCACAACATGTTTCGACATAACAGATGTCTTTCTCAAGTGGATGTTAGGGTCTAACATCTACTTGAGAAAGACATCTGTTATGTCGAAACATGTTGTGGCATGAGGACCTGTAATATCCACTGTTCATATTAAATTTGAAGGTAATAAGCTATAGGATCCAGTGCTTGTAATCTGTTCCCAGCGCTGATACTATCATACCATTCCATTTCATATCGTGCTTTATTCTTCCCTTCTGGGAGTGTGGTTTGAGAGCAGCTCAGGAACAGAACCAGACCTACACAATAGGATCTGCACTTGGGATTGGGAGAGCCGCAGCAGCTCCATTAGGATCAAGCTGAAGGGAATTTCACCTTTGGAGAAAAGAGTCTCTGTCTATTAATCTCACCATAAACGCAAAACCTAGTTATGCAGGGAGCATAACTAATAAAGGTGAGTGAAACAATTACATTTAACAATTACCTCAGCTTGATAGATGCACAGCATGGCACAACAATATTTTGGTTTTCTTTGCATATTTTTAACCATTGTTTCCAGTATCATGTTTGCTCTCTATCTGAAACTCAACCTTTCCAAAACTGATCTTCTTCTGCTCCCGTCCTCCACTAACCTCCCTAAATCTGACATCTCTCTCTCAGTGTGCAGCACCATGATAACGCCTAGTCAGCAGGCTCGCTGTCTGGGTGTTATGTTTGACTCTGATCTTTCCTTCACCCCATATATACAATCTCTAGCCCACTCTTGACGCTTGCACCTGAAGAACATTTCTAGAATTTGCCCTCTTCTCACCTTGAAAACCGCAAAAACCCTCACTGTGGTCCTGATTCACTTCCTCCTTGACTATTGTAATTCTCTTTTAATTGGCCTTCCCTGCTCTAGACTCTCCCCTCTCCAGTCCATCCTTAATGCAGCAGCCAGGGTCATCTATCTAGCTAATCGTTACTCAGACACTTCTGCTCTATGCCAGTCATTGCACTGGCTGCCTATACACTATAGGATCCAATTCAAACTGCTTGTTCTCACCCACAAAGCTCTTCACAGTGCAGCACCACCCTACCTCTCTACCCTCATCTCTGTCTATCACTCCACCCATTCTCTTCGCTCTGAAAGTTACTTTAGACTCAGCTCTGCATTACTCTGAACCTCCCACTCCCGACTCCAAGACTTCTCCCGAGCTGCACCAAATTAGGTCTATACACAACTTAAATAGTTTCAGGCGACCCCTAAAAACACATCTTTTTAGAGCAGCCTATCATGATCCCTAGTCAAAGTCACTTACTACTTAGACATAACCCTACCAGTCTCAAATGCATTACATATAATGGTTGGTGGCCACTCATGATGCTCCTATCTATTTCCCATCTCCTCAAATTGACTATACCATCATTGTAAATAAGCCCCTGTACTTTGTGTCACCCTCACCTCATTGTTAGATTGTAAGCTCCTATGAGCAGGGCTGTCATTATTTTGCTTTAATTATTGTATTATGCTTTGTGTATTGTATTGTATTGTATTTTGTATTGTATTGTATACTCTGATAACTGTTTCTTATTATTGTTTGAATATGAACCTCTGAATTGTGAAGCGCTGCAGAATATATTGGCGCTTCATAAATAAAGATTATTATTACTATAATGTGAAATAACCGTCTGGTGATTTCAATCAGTGGGATGGCAATCAGTTGTTAGAGGACAACCTATTTTATTTAAATACCAGGGAGCTAACAAAGTGTCTTCTTCACAACATGTTTGTAGAAGTATATTATTGCACGAACAAAGGAAGTTTCTGAAGGCCTCAGAAGATAAATTATTTGGACTGTCGCGTTCAGGGTGCGGACGAGAGTGTGTGATTTGTGCGCATGCATCCGCATGCTTACAAATCATACATGGCAGTGAATGGGTGCGCACACCAATCTACACCCGAGCGCAGGCACCTGCGTCACCATGTTAACCACAGAGACTTGCAGTGCCTGCTCTCAGCTTGCAGTGTCCTGCGGAGGGGAACGCTAGTGTGAAGCCAGCCTTAGTTTAGCTTTGTAAAGTGAATTTGTTACACATTTTTTGAGCACTGTATATCTGGCAGGGGGTATATTTTAAGCACTTTATATTGTCATTAGCTGATGGGATTTTTTGGTACATATTGGTATTTTTGTATTTTTTTTTAGCACTGTCCACTGGTATTAATTGATGGGATTTTTCTTTTTTTTTTTTTGACACATATTCAGGCACTGTATGTTATTGGAAAACGTTTCACTATACATTGGTATTTGTTTTGTTTTTTCATTATTTCAGCAGTGTATTTTGGCATTTTTGGGCTTTGTGTTTTAAAATTATTTGGCTCTGTATAGTTATGCATTAGGCTACTTTCACATTTGCGTTCCCCTCCGCAGTGTTCTGCGGAGGGGAGCCGCAATGTGAGCGCAGCACCGCCAGCCCCTATCTTTATAATGGGAGTGCACGGTGCTGCGCTTGACTGTGCATGACCGTGCGCACCCATTCACTCCCATATGTGATCTGTGTGCAGGCGGATGCCTGCGCACAAATCACCCAGTCTCGTCCGCACCAGAAATGCAACATATTGCATTTCTGGTGCAACATGCAACATGTTGCATTTCTGGTGCGGACGAGAGTGGGTGATCACATATGGGAGTGAATGGGTGCGCACGGTCCTGCGCAGTCAAGCGCAGCACCGTGCGCTCCCATTATAAAGATAGGGGCTGGCGGTGCTGCGCTCACATTGCGGCTCCCCTCCGCAGAACGCTGCGGAGGGGAACGCAAATGTGAAATCACCCTTACCATGTATTTGTTATGTGTATTCTGTATTTGTTGTTTGTATTGTATGTTTAATGTCTGTATAGCGTTATCTGATGTCGGTACTATGTATTTTTTGTTACTCTGTATTGTGCATTATGTGTGTGTATTTGTTACGTGTATGTGATGTGTTCTTGTAGTCTCTATTGTGTATTTATTATGTGTATTTATGTGAATCTATTATGTGAATCTATTTTAAAAATGTAGACTCAGCGCTACCCTCTTTGCTTTATGGCTTATTCCTATATTTACATCAAAATGAGAATACTTCAAACTCTTAGTAACCCTGTTTCGGGATATTTATTCTAAAATCACAAGTTATTATTTACACATGTATTTTTATATAAAAACTCATTAAAAACTTTTAAAATTCATAAATCTACGGATATCAGTTCTATTACATATAGTTATGTATTCTATGTCATATAGTTACATATAGTTATGTGTTCTATTACATATCTATTATATAAAAGCCGAAGGCCACTTCCGGAAAACCCGAAGGGTACTTCTGTGATGGTCTAAGGCCAGGGCTGGTGACGTCAGCCAGTGCAGAGTAGCCGCGCGCAGCCCGGCTACAGGCACCGGCACAGGAACGTTCCGATCTCGGAAGTTCCGTGTGCCCTCCAGCCACTCCCCTCCACCCTCTACCCTCCAGACACTAGCGAACATACCGGGGGGGCAGGGGGGGCCCATTGCCCGCCACCTCGGGGGGCCACACACACCCTGGGGGTACCCGTGCTCCCCGCCGCGCGCCTGGAGAGGAGGGAGGCCGGCACTTCCTGTCCTGCACCTCTGCCCGCCCCTCCTCTCCTCCTACACCCGACGCGCGGCCCGCGGTGAGTCTGCAGCCCCACACGCTCCTCTGCCCTCCAGCCTGTGTGCCCCCTCTGTCCCTCTGCCCTCCAGCCTGTGTGCCCCCTCTGTCCTCTGCCCTCCAGCCTGTGTGCCCCCTCTGTCCTCTGCCCTCCAGCCTGTGTGCCCCCTCTGTCCTCTGCCCTCCAGCCTGTGTGCCCCCTCTGTCCTCTGCCCTCCAGCCTGTGTGCCCCCTCTGTCCTCTGCCCTCCAGCCTGTGTGCCCCCTCTGTCCTCTGCCCTCCAGCCTGTGTGCCCCCTCTGTCCTCTGCCCTCCAGCCTGTGTGCCCCCTCTGTCCTCTGCCCTCCAGCCTGTGTGCCCCCTCTGTCCTCTGCCCTCCAGCCTGTGTGCCCCCTCTGTCCTCTGCCCTCCAGCCTGTGTGCCCCCTCTGTCCTCTGCCCTCCAGCCTGTGTGCCCCCTCTGTCCTCTGCCCTCCGGCCTCTGTGCCCCCTCTGTCCTCTGCCCTCCGGCCTCTGTGCCCCCTCTGTCCTCTGCCCTCCAGCCTCTGTGCCCCCTCTGTCCTCTGCCCTCCAGCCTGTGTGCCCCCTCTGTCCTCTACCCTCCAGCCTGTGTGCCCCCTCTGTCCTCCAGCCTCTGTGCCCCCTCTGTCCTCTGCCCTCCGGCCTCTGTGCCCCCTCAGTCCTCTGCCCCCTCCAGCCCTCTGCCCCCTCCAGCCCTCTGCCCCCTCCAGCCCTCTGCCCCCTCCATCCTCTGACCCCTCCGTCCTCTGACCCCTCCGTCCTCTGACCCCTCCAGTTTCTGCCTCCTCCGTCCTCTGCCTCCTCCCTCCTCTGCCCCCTCCAGCCTCTGTCCCCTCCAGCCTGTGCCGCACTCACTGCTGCCCACTGAGCCACCGCATTCCCTGCTGACCACTGCCCCACCGCACTCACTGCTGACCACTGCCCCACCGCACTCACTGCTGACCAATGAGCCACCGCACTCACTGCTGACCACTGAGCCACCGCACTCACTGCTGACCACTGAGCCACCGCACTCACTGCTGACCACTGAGCCACCGCACTCACTGCTGACCAATGAGCCACCGCACTCACTCCTGACCAATGAGCCACCGCACTCACTGCTGACCAATGAGCCACCGCACTCACTGCTGACCAATGAGCCACTGCACTCACTGCTGACCAATGAGACACCGCACTCACTGCTGACCAATGAGCCACCGCACTCACTGCTGACCACTCAGCCACCGCACTCACTGCTGACCACTCAGCCACCGCACTCACTGCTGACCACTCAGCCACCGCACTCACTGCTGACCACTCAGCCACCGCACTCCCTGCTGACCACTCAGTCACCGCACTCACTGCTACCCACTGAGCCACCGCACTCACTGCTACCCACTGAGTCACCGCACTCACTGCTACCCACTCACCCACCGCACTCTCTGCTACCCACTGAGCCACCGTATACTCTGCTACCCACTGAGCCACCTGTATACACACAATTAATTTCACCGCACTCCCCTAACTATTACTAAATAAACTATATATAGATTCTAGACTACCCGATTCTTTAGAATCGGGCCACCATCTAGTAGTTACATATATGTAATAGAACTGATATCCATAGATTTATGAATTTTAAAAGTTTTTCAATTAGTTTTTATACAAAAATACATGTGTAAATAATAACTTGTGATTTTAGAATAAACATCCTGAAACAGGGTTACATAGGGGCCTGTCACACCAGGTGACGTCGCCGGAGATGTCGGCAACGACGGGCGGGAGCGCGGACGTTCTTGGCGCCCTGCCAGCGTCGCCATCATATGTTTACATGCGGCGACGCACCGGCGATCTGACAGGCGCGTCTCCACTGGGGTGTCTAAAAACCCCAGCGGTGATGCCTTAACATGGGAGCCTATGGCTCCCATCGCCTGGCAGATCGTTGTCCCCCATTTACATGGGGCGATGTGTACACATCGCCCCAGAGTGCTCGCCTGGTTTCAGAGTGCTGCTCTGAAACCAGGCGACCACTCAAATGCGTCGCCCTTGCCCATTCACATTGGCCGACGCATTGGCGATGTTGGCGGCGATAGGCTACACCCCAGCGTCGCCTAAAAAATTGCCGCCGACATTGGTGTGATGGTACCCTAAGACTTTGAAGTGTTCTCATTTTTATGTAAATGTAGGAATAAGCCATGAAGCAAAGAGGGTACCGCTGAGTCTACATTTTAAAAATAGCTATACAAATGTATCTACAATTAGGGCCAGAAATATTTGGACAGTGACACAATTTTCGCGAGTTGGGCTCTGCATACCACCACATTGGATTTGAAATGAAACCTCTACAACAGAATTCAAGTGCAGATTGTAACGTTTAATTTAAAGGGTTGAACAAAAATATCTGATAGAAAATGTAGGAATTGTACACATTTCTTTACAAACACTCCACATTTTAGGAGGTCAAAAGTAATTGGACAAATAAACATAACCCAAACAAAATATTTTTATTTTCAATATTTTGTTGCGAATCCTTTGGAGGCAATCACTGCCTTAAGTCTGGAACCCATGGACATCACCAAACGCTGGGTTTCCTCCTTCTTAATGCTTTGCCAGGCCTTTACAGCCGCAGCCTTCAGGTCTTGCTTGTTTGTGGGTCTTTCCGTCTTAAGTCTGGATTTGAGCAAGTGAAATGCATGCTCAATTGGGTTAAGATCTGGTGATTGACTTGGCCATTGCAGAATGTTCCACTTTTTTGCACTCATGAACTCCTGGGTAGCTTTGGCTGTATGCTTGGGGTCATTATCCATCTGTACTATGAAGCGCCGTCCAATCAACTTTGCAGCATTTGGCTGAATCTGGGCTGAAAGTATATCCCGGTACACTTCAGAATTCATCCGGCTACTCTTGTCTCCTGTTATGTCATCAATAAACACAAGTGACCCAGTGCCATTGAAAGCCATGCATGCCCATGCCATCACGTTGCCTTCACCATGTTTTACAGAGGATGTGGTGTGCCTTGGATCATGTGCCGTTCCCTTTCTTCTCCAAACTTTTTTCTTCCCATCATTCTGGTACAGGTTGATCTTTGTCTCATCTGTCCATAGAATACTTTTCCAGAACTGAGCTGGCTTCTTGAGGTGTTTTTCAGCAAATTTAACTCTGGCCTGTGTATTTTTGGAATTGATGAATGGTTTGCATCTAGATGTGAACCCTTTGTATTTACTGTCATGGAGTCTTCTCTTTACTGTTGACTTAGAGACAGATACACCTACTTCACTGAGAGTGTTCTGGACTTCAGTTGATGTTGTGAACGGGTTCTTCTTCACCAAATAAAGTATGCGGCGATCATCCACCACTGTTGTCATCCGTGGACGCCCAGGCCTTTTAGAGTTCCCAAGCTCACCAGTCAATTCCTTTTTTCTCATAATGTACCCAACTGTTGATTTTGCTACTCCAAGCATGTCTGCTATCTCTCTGATGGATTTTTTCTTTTTTTTCAGCCTCAGGATGTTCTGCTTCACCTCAATTGAGAGTTCCTTTGACCGCATGTTGTCTGGTCACAGCAACAGCTTCCAAATGCAAAACCACACACCTGGAATCCACCCCTGACCTTTTAACTACTTAATTGATTACAGGTTAACGAGGGAGACGCCTTCAGAGTTAATTGCAGCCCTTAGAGTCCATTGTCCAATTACTTTTGGTCCCTTGAAAAAGAGGAGGCTATGCATTACAGAGCTATAATTCCTAAACCCTTTCTCCGATTTGGATGTGGAAACTCTCATATTGCAGCTGGAGTGTGCACTTTCAGCCCATATTATATATATAATTGTATTTCTGAACATGTTTTTGTAAACAGCTAAAATAACAAAACTTGTGTCACTGTCCAAATATTTCAGGCCCTAACTGTATAGATTCGTCTATAGATCCTATACAATTAGGGTAGGGCTACACACGGTCCCCACAGACCTACAGCAGCAAACCCACCAACAACACAGTAGTTTGCTCCGGTGTATAAGCATTTTCAATGTTTGTATTTATGTGAATCAGTGATGTTGAAAGCCATCAGCCATGTCATCAGCAAAGTATTTTACCATCAGGAACACCCCACATTTCCACCACAGGTTTCAACTGAGATACTAAACTAAGCATACTATCCAGTGCTAACGTAGGCAGCAGGATGTTGCACAATGAGGCTCTTTTGTATTGGCAACAGGCAACATACAACTTTGATTCAGAGTGGCTCCTTCATGGAAGACACATTACTGGGCGGAAGAAAGGACTGGCAATCTACTTCCGTATCATGCCAAGTTAACTTGATGGAGAGTACAACTAAAGGAATTTGATATAGTGCTGGAAGATGGGAAGAGTTGATGGTTGACCTACATACCATCAAGTCTCTTGACGTGCCAGGATCAAGGCCGCAAGGATGTCTTGGTGCTGATATTGCTTTATTGAAAAGGAAGATCAAAAGCAGAAGAGTTATTATAAAGTTTGAAACTTGGAATGTACGAACCATGAACCAAGGCAAACTGGACATAGTCAAAGCCGAAATGGACAGAGCAGGACTTTACTAACTCTGAACTAGCAAACTAAGATGGACACGATCCTGACATTTCCAGTCAAATTAACTTTGAGTCTACTATTTTGGCAATGATAACCAAAGAAGAAATGATAACTCAATAAATGCCCTAAGAGAAGGGAGAAAAAGTGAGAGAGACAGGCACGGCACCTATCTGAGAGTAATATTGCTATTAGGATTTATAGCTGTATACTTATATATGCGCTTACTGTGTAGAAGATAAATGTCAGCTTCAAAACTAAGACCTCAGTCTCACTTACAAATAGTTGGTCTTATTCCTCTCACGTAGGGTCTGCAGCTCACCCGGATACCTACGGATAGCTCCTCCAATGGATTTGCCAAAGTCAAGTGAATATAGGAAGGTTTAAAGCCAGGAGATGACAGCGCTCCCCAAATACATCTGATTCACATTCTTAACAGCTGTATATTAGAGGAATCTTTATTGTCTATTCATGTGGTCCATACAATGCGTTTCGGCTATTTACAAGCATACAAACAGTAAATCCAATAAGATTCTTTATGATGAAGAAGAATATTGCGGTTTGTAACATCTGTAGGTAATTGTTCTGCCGGAGTATCTCTAATACAAAAGCTTTTTTGTGTTTAATAAATGCCTTGGTAGACTGTGTTTGTTAAAACTGTTTTATGTCTAGTGTCTGTGGCCATTCATACGTGCCCCCAATGTTTGTGTTGTGCAGCCAACTTGCAAGCAACAGACTCTGAAAAGTTCAAAATTGTGAGATGTCTTGCAGAGGGATGCAGCAGTCTGGAAATTGCCAAACTTTTGAAGCGTGATCACCAAACAATCAAGCGTTTCATGACAAGCAGCCAACAGGGTCGCAAGAAGCGTGTTGGGGAAAAAAGGCACAATATAACTACCCAGAAGTTGAGGAAAATCAAGCGTGAAGCTGCCAAGAAGCCATTTGCCACCAGTTTTGCCATATTTCAGAGCTGCAACGTTACTGGAGTATCAAAAAGCACAAGGTGTGCCATACTCAGGAACATAAGCCGATGAATAAATGTGGTATAATAATAGTAAGCGCTGAGAGCTAAAACAGGATACACAATGCTCTTAAATATATTACCTTTGAGTTTTATTCATTCAACAAATAAAAGCCCTCCTGCCACAACGCGTTTCGACGCTGACTGCGTCTTCCTCAAGTAAAATCGGCACATGATCCTTCACGCGAGCCAGCTAAGGAGAAGGCAGGAATCTTATATTAAAAACGTTGAAGGGGAACACCAAAGATCAGAAGATCAGTGAATACAAACCTTCACTCACCACATATCCACAATCTAGTTGTGCGGATAAGGCACAACTAGTAAAGGTGAGTGAAAATCCTGAATATCGCTTAATCTAGATTCCCCAATGCAGCGTGGCGCAACCTTTGTTTTTTCTTTTGCATACTCAGGGACATGGCCAGGGTAAGGAAGGCTGAAAAACGAACACCTTTGAACAAGAAACATAAGATAAAACGTGAAAACTGGGCCAAGAAATATCTTAAGACTGATTTTTCGAAGGTTTTATGGACTGATGAAATGAGAGTGACTCTTGATGGGCCAGATGGATGGGCCAGCGGCCAGATCAGTAAAGGGCAGAGACCTCCACTCCGACTCAGACCCCAGCAAGGTGGAGGTGGGGTACTGGTATGGGCTGGTACCATCAAAGATGAACTTGTGGGACCTTTTCGGGTTGAGGATGGAGTGAAGCTCAACTCCCAGACCTACTGCCAGTTTCTGGAAGACAACTTCTTCAAGCAGTGGTACAGGAAGAAGTCAGTATCGTTCAAGAAAAACATGATTTTCATGCAGGACAATGCTCCAGCACATGCATCCAACTACTCCACAGCGTGGCTGGCCAGTAAAGGTCTAAGGGTGCTTTCACATCAGCGTTTTTTGCCAATCGCGGCAGATGCGGTGAAAAAAACGCAACTGCCGCGATTACCGCATAACCGCTGTACTTGCGGCACAGTTGCGGCAAGCCCCATACATTGTCTATGCGGGCTTGCGGCAGGTGCGGCAAGTGCGGTATTGGCACTTGCGGCAGGTGCGGCCGCAAAAAAAACGCAGCTGACTGCGTTTTTTTTTTCGCGGCCGCACCTGCCGCAAGTGCCGAAACCGCACTTGCTGTACCTGCCGCCCACTTACCGCAAGCCCCATAGACATTGCATGGGGCTTGCCGCAACTGTGCTGCAAGTGCAGCGGTTATGCGGTAATCGCGGCAGTTGCGTTTTTTTACCGCATCTGCCGCGATCGGCAAAAACCGCTGATGTGAAAGGGGCCTAAAAGAAGAAAAATAATGACATGGCCCCCTTGTTCACCTGATCTGAACCCCATAGAGAACCTGTGGTCCCTCTTAAAATGTGAGATCTACGGGGAGGGAAACCAATACACCTCTCGGCACAGTGTCTGGAAGGCTGTGGTGGCTGCTGCACGCAATGTTGATCGTAAACAGATCAAGCAACTGACAGAATCTATGGATAGAAGGCTGCTGAGTGTCATCATAAATAAAGGTGGCTATATTGGGCACTAATTGTTTTGGGTTTTGTTTTTACATGTCAGAAATGTTTATTTCTAAATTTTGTGGTTCTATTAGTTTACCTGATGAAAATAATAAAAAACAAATATATTCCCTTCTCACTTAAGTTGCCTAATAATTCTGCACAGTAATAGCTACCTACACAAACATATATCCTCCTAAGGCTGGGGTCACACATAGCAGTCCGTTTTTGGAAGTGATTTTCATCACCAATCCGTTTTTTATAGGGTGCTTTTTGAGCCTCTGCACCCGTGAACGTTTTTGGACTTAGTCTGCTTTGGGATGAATACACTATAGACACTGCTGCTGGCTGTATACATGATAGGCCACATAAGCTATGAAGATGGCTGCGGGCTGTATAGACAATGAAGAAGGTAGTGGATCATATGAAAAATGAAGATGGCTGCAGGCTGCACAGACAATATAGATGGCTGCGGGCCGTATAGACAATGGAGACTGCTGCAGGCCGTATGCACAATGAAGACGGCCGCGGGTTGTATGCACAATGGAGATGGTCGCGGGCCGTATGCACAATGGAGACTGCCATGGGCCATATGCACAATGGAGATGGCCGCGGGCTGTATGCACAATGGAGACAGCTGAGAGCATATGCACAATGGAGACAGCCGCAGGTCGTATGCACAATGCAGACCACTAGAGGCCACATGCACAATGCAGACAACCACAGTCCACATGCACAATGCAGACCGCCGCAGGCTGGGTGCACAATGCAGACCACCATGGGAGGCATGCACAATGCAGACTGCTATGGGACACATGAACAATGCTGACCGCCATGGGACGCATGCACAATGCAGACTGCCGTGGGATGCATGCACAATACAGATGCAGCAGGACACATGCACAATGCAGACTGTTGTGAGACATATGCACATTAGAAACAGCTGCAGGACATATGCACAATGCAGACCGCTGCAGAATGTATGCATAATGAATACCACTATGGGATGTATGCACATTAGAGGCCGCTGCGGGACGTATGCACATTAGAGACCACTGCGGAACGTATGCACAGACACCACCAGCCATACGCAAAGAGACCGCTGGCTGTATATCTTGTATACACAGCACAATACCGTATATACAGGTCCACACTATATATATACCGTATTTTTCGCTTTATAAGACGCACCGGATTATAAGACGCACCCCCACATTTGATGAAGGAAAAGAGGAAAAAATAATTTTTAATGTTAAATGGGGTTCACCTCATAATGCCAGTGTCCGTCTTTATATATATAACCTGGTATATAGATCCCCCACATAGCCTTCATTTTGGCACACTGTCCCCATGTAAGGCTGGCACACTGTCCCCCACGTAAGGCTGGCACACTGTCCCCCACGTAAGGCTGGCATACTGTCCCCCACGTAGGGCTGGCACACTGTCCCCCATGTAGGGCTGGCACACTATCCCCCCCATGTAGGGCTGGCACACTATCCCCCATGCAGGGCTAGCACACTGTCCCCCATGCAGGGCTAGCACACTGTCCCCCATGCAGGGCTGGCACACTGTCCCCCATGCAGGGCTGGCACACTGTCCCCCATGCAGGGCTGGCACACTGTCCCCCATGCAGGGCTGGCACACTGTCCCCCATGCAGGGCTAGCACACTGTCCCCCATGCAGGGCTGGCACACTGTCCCCCATGCAGGGCTGGCACACTATCCCCCATGCAGGGCTGGCACACTGTCCCCCATGCAGGGCTGGCACACTGTCCCCCATGCAGGGCTGGCACACTGTCCCCCATGCAGGGCTGGCACACTGTCCCCCATGCAGGGCTGGCACACTGTCCCCCATGCAGGGCTGGCACACTGTCCCCCATGCAGGGCTGGCACACTGTCCCCCATGCAGGGCTGGCACACGTTTAAAATAATAAACCATATCATACTCACCCCTCTCCTCGCTCCCTCGCTGTCCGCGCTATCCCCGCTCTCTGTGCTGTGGCGGCATCCGGGTACTGTGAGCAGCGCGCAGGTGATGACGTCACTCTGCAGCGACGCTCACAGGACCCGGATGCCGGCAAAGACAGCGGGGATGGCGGTGACAGCAGCGAGCGAGGAGAGCGGTGAGTATGATCGTGCTCCCAGGGATAGTCGGTGCTTTCCACGCTTTCATTGCGTGGAAAGCACTGACTATCCACACGGGACCGCAGCTGCTGGGCTGCGATCCCGCTCCTGTAATATGGGCTGCTCCCGCTGGTGATTGACAGCGGGAAGCAGTGCATATTACAGGAGATAATGAGCGGCCCCACGTGACCACGGGGCCGCTGCTGCAGCCTCCTACAGCCTCCTGAGAGCTCCCGGACACCGCTCCACAGCCCCCCCTCCACCACATAAGTATTCTTTCGCATTATAAGACGCACCCCCCACTTTCCCCCAAAAGTTTGGGGAACAAAAGTGCGTCTTATAATGCGAAAAATACGGTATATATATATATATATATATATATATATATATATATATATATATATATATATACACATATATACAGTATATTGACACACTAATATAGCATGTAGTGTGGACCTGTATATGCAGTATAGTGCTTTGTAGAGGCAGATAGGTACACAGACAGATACACAGACAGACATCTTCATACTCACCACCACCAGCAGTTCCCTCCTCCCGCTGGCAACCGCGCTCTGCAGTGACTTCCGATTTGTACTGCGCATGTCAGCTCATCGGGTGCATGGGCAATACAAACCTGGTCGACCTCCTTTCTGCTTCTCCTGCTGTGGCGGTTAATGACAGCAGAGAGGGGGCAGCACAAGAGGTGAGGGGGCGGGGCCCAGAGGAGATTAGGGCCCACCCCTCCATCTCTCCTCCAGGCCCTCAATAACCACTGGGCCCCTGACAGTTGTCAGGACAGTCATGCCCTGTCTGCGGGCCTGGCTACAGGTGACAAATGTGCTGTCACATGACAGCCTTTGTTTTATATTGCTAATTTCTCCTGTTTCAATCAAATCCAATGAAACAGGAAAAATTATAAATATAAAACAAAGGCTGACGTGTGACAGCACTTTTGTCATATATATAGCCCTGGAGCTTAGGGGGCCAAAAAGTCCCTTTGGTCTACATGCAAAGACCAATGCTATTAAAGCGAACCTGTCACCCCCCCCCAGGCATCTAAAGATAACATAGCCACCTTCTGCAGCACTAAGGCTGCAGTCTGACAAGGTGTCTATAGCATTTATGCTCCCTTGATTCACTGAAATAAAGACTTATATAAAATCTGTTTCAAACCAGACCCAAGACCGGGAGGCGGGTTTTCAAGCGTCGATCTCCCTCCTCTCTGTGCACCGCCTCCAGGGCCATCTCCTTGCACTACAGAGCTTTGTCAGCTCTGCTACAACATAGAGCTGCTGGTATAGGAGACCCCACAGCAGTAAATCTAGCAGGAGGACCCTGTGCAGACAAAGCTCTGCCTGCTACATAGCAGCCTTGAGCTGAGCTGTCAGCAGTGCAGCAGAGTTGAGTTTGTGCTTTAGATCAGGGGCTGAGGATGGAGCAATGCTGCTGGGTACAAGAAACTGAAAGTGAAACCTGCTCAGCTCAAGGGCTGCTACGTAGCAGGCAGTGCTCTGTCTGCTGTTCTGCTCACGATCCTCCTGCTAGATTTACTACTTTGGGGTCTCCTATAACAGCAGCTCTATGTTGTAGCAGAGCTGACAAAGCTCTGTAATGCAGGGAGGTGGCCCTGGAGGCGGTGCACAGAGAGCAGAGAGGGATGACTGACACCACAGAGGAGGGAGACAGACACTTGAAAACCCGCCTCCCGGTCTTGGGTCTGGTTTGAAACAGATTTTATATAAGTCTTTATTTCAGTGAATCAAGGGAGCATAAAGGCTATAGACACATTGTCAGACTGCAGCCTTAGTGCTGCAGAAGGTGGCTATGTTATCTTTAGATGCCTGGAGGGGGTGACAGGTTCGCTTTAAAGAATTGTAATAATTGAGGGCCCCGTTCGGAGCTTTTGCATTAGGGCCCATTAGCTGCAAGTTATGTAACTGGTTGTAAAGCATATGGTTCCAGGTACAAACCCATTCATTTCAATGATAGCAATTTGCTACATCTTCTGTGTGATATGCATGATGCATCTGTGAAGTTCAGGAAAAGCTGAAATGTCACATGAGAGACCAAGTGCAATGCATGAATGAGAGGGCACTAGATCCACACAAATAGGCTTCTAGGTAGGTGATACATTAGGTTTCTGTAGTTGCTTTTGGATCCTTAATTTATTGCCTACTAAAGGGGATATCCAGGATTTATTAAAAAAATATGCCTAAGCACTAACAGGCAGGTAGCTGCTACCTACCCGCCTGTTATGCTGGCACTGTTCACCTTAATTCACCCCCGCCACAGAGCACTCACAGACCTCTCCATCTGAGGATAACAAGGCGGGGTTAAACTGAATGGAGACAGCTTTTCCACTCTGCTCTGTGCAAGGGGTGGGACAGCCGGTCTCCTGCTGATTGAAAGCCGGCTCCCCGCTACCTGATTGGGAAGCTGGCTGTCAATCAGCATGTCGGCTCTGACACTCGTCAACACAGGGGAGAAGTCGTCCCTCTGCTGACGTGACATCAGCGGAAGTGTCAAAATAGCCGACAGGAGCGGTCTCAGAGTGCCCTGTGTCGGTGATGACCGGCGGTGAACTGTGTCGGACACAACAGGCCAGTAGGTGGCAGCTACCTGCCTCTTAATTCTTAAGCATTTTATTTTTTAATACAAATCCTAGATAACCCCTTTAAAGAGAAATGTAGAAATGAATTTACAACTACAATACCAAGAACTTATGTCCACATTAGTTTTCTTTGCACTGCTACTGAGAAGATTAAGACATGCATAATTAAGATCTAATTACTCTAATGGTACCGTCACATGGAGCGATCTCTGCGGCGATGTTGCCGGCAACTTAGGGGTGTGGCTAAGTAGCGGCAACATCGCTCATGAGTTGCCGCGTGTGACAGGGCGATAATAAGGCGATAAGTTGCCTACGCAACATCGCCAGGTTTCCCAACATGTTGGGAAACCTGCCGATATTGCTCAGGCGATCTGCCTGCATCTGTGCCCTGTGTGACGCCGCAACTGCGATGTTGCCGGAAACATCCCCCATAGACTCCCATGTTATGGATCGCTGCCAGGGTAGAGTGCAACCCTGGCTGCGATAGTTGCCGGCAAGATCACATCGGGAGGGTGGTGATGTCATGATGGGGGAGGGCTCTGTGGAGCTGGTAGCAGTGGCTGTCTCTTCACCCTGTGTGCTCTCCTCCCTGTCCACTCTCTCTCCCTGTGTGCTGTCTCTCTCCCCTTGTGCTGTCCACTCCACTCTGTGCTCTCTCCTTTGACTTGTCTTCCCCCTGAGAGCTCTCTCCCCCGTTCACTCTCCCCTTGCGTGTTGTCTTATCCCCTGTGTGCCTCCTTTGAGCTGTATCCTCCCTGTGTGCTTTCCTCCCTGTGTGCTGTCCCTCTTCCTCCTGTGTTGTCTTCTCTCCTCATGTGCTCTCTCCTTTGAGCTGTCTCCTCCTGTGCACTCTCTATTCCCCTGTGTGCTCTCTCTCCCCATGCACTTTCTCTCCCCCCTGTGGCTCATAATGTATATAAAAGGCTATGAGGGGCTCCTGCTATATATATGAAGCTAAATAGGGCTTGTAATGTACATAGTAGGCTATGTGGCAGTTCAGAAATGTATGCAGGAGGCTATATGGGGCTCATGGCATATATATGATGCTAATGACTCGCCCCAGGGCCTTGGGGTACTCAGAACTGGGTTTTAATGCTTCTGGGGAGTCACAGGGGTTGAGACCTGGCTCCATGACCCTTGGTTCAGCGTCAAAGAGCTCTTGAGGAGTATATAGGGATTGGGCGGGTTAAAGCGAGAATTGTTTGTGATGCCACCCGTGGTTTGAGGCTATGGGTAGCCGCCACTGCTGCAGAACCTCTGGGGACGATGGATGGGCAGCTGGGATGTAGTAGCTCCCCACAGGTGGAGCGGGTCCCCAGGGCAGAGGATGAAGTTATTGGTAGTCTCTGGCAGGCAGGGGTTAACGTTAGGCCTCGTCACGTCACTTTGCTCATTGGCCTTCACAGCCAATTACCACCCAAATAACACAGTCTCACACAGTTCTGGAACTCTGTACCAGGGTTTACTCACAGCATGCTTCAGGTTTCAACAGGTCATATATGTTACACTCTCTCAGATAAGCTTCAGCCTGTGTAGTCTTTAAGAAATCAGGGTGGCAAGTATGAGATCCTCAGTGGTGTTCCGGTCTTTGCCTCTCTCTGATTCTGTTCCTCTGCGCCCCTTTTAGCACCTCTGCACGCAGAGCCCTGACCTGGCAGCCAAGGGTCTCAGTGGGCGACCGGTACCTTGTCCCCGGACCCTTGTACTGCTGTTTTCTCGGGGGATGTGCCAGGTGTGAGCCACAGCTCCTATGAAGCACGTGGCCTCCAGTTCAGCAGTTTGGGTGCTGGACTCCCACAACGCGTTCAGCTCTGCTCCCTGTTTCTTGACCAAAACCCCTCCGTCTGGTATCACCAGTCCCAGATTTGGGCGCACAGGCCGCTTCAGCTCCGCTGGTGCCCCTAGGGTTCCTTCCTCTCGGTTCTCACTTGACTTCTCACTTTCTGTGCTCTACATTCTAGCTGTTCTCTCTTCCCCTCCAAACTGAAAACTGACTAAGTACCTCTTCCTCCAACCCTCTCCTCCCTTGGACTGGGTCTACCCACATCCATAACTAGGGTCTATGTGTTGGGTATTTGCTGAGGATCCCATACCCACCATCGCCAATCTCCTGACTACAGGAGAACCACAACCGTGGCTTGGGTGCAGTACCCCTTGTGGCGTCCAGACCGGTGGGGTCTTGGGCTCATAATGTATATGGGAGTCGGCTATGTGGGGGTCATACTGTATATGTGAGGCTAAGTGGGATTCAATGTATATGAGAGGCTATGCGGGTCTCATAATGTATATAGCAGGCTATATGGGGTACAAAATTTATTTAGGAGGCTATGTGAGGGTTCATACTGTATAAAGGAGGCTATATGGGGCTAATAATAGATATAGGAGGCTATATGGGGCTTGTAATGTATATAGGGTGCTATGTGGGAGCTCATGCTGTATATAGGAGGCTGTATGGGGGTTAATTCTATATTTAGGAGACTGTGGGGGCTCATACTGTATATAGGGGCTATGTGGGGGCTTATACTGTATAGAAAGGGCTATGTGGGGGCTCATACTGTATATAGAGGGGCTTTGTGGGGGTTCACATTGTATATAGAGGGGCTATATGGGGGATCATACTGTATATAGAGATTATGAGGGGAGCTCATAATGTACAGTATATCGGGCTATGTGTGCCTCATAATGTGCATAGAGGGCTATGTGCAGCTTAAAATTGTTTATAGAAGACTATGTGGAGACTTACTGTATATATGAGGCTATTTGAGGGATCATACTGTAAATAATAGGATATATGGGGGCTCATTATGTATATTAGAGGCTATATGGGGCTCATAATATGTATAGGAGATTATGTGAGGGCTCATACTGTATATAGGAGGCTATGTGAGGGCTCATACTGTATACAGGGAGGCTATGTGAGGGCTCATGCTGTATTTAGGAGGCTATGTGGGGGATTACTGTATATAGGAGGCTATGTGGGGCTCATAATGTATATAGGAGACTTTGTGGGACTATTAGTGTATATAGGAAGCTATGTGGGGGCTCGTTTTGTATGTAGTAGGTTTTGTGAGGGCTTATACTGTATGTAGTAGATTGTGGTGGCTCATACTGTATATAGGGCCTATGTGGGGTTCACACTGTATATGGAAGTACTATATGGAGGCTCACACTATACACAGGGGCTATGTGGAGCCTCTTACTGTATATAGAAGGGCTATGTGAGAGCTGACATTGTATATGGAGGGGCTATGTGGAGGCTCTCATTGCAAATAGAGGGTCTTTGTGGGGGCTCATACTGTATATAAGGGATATGTAGGCGCACATACTGTAAATAAGTGGCTATGTGGGGGTTCATAAATTATGTAAGGGGCTATGTGGCGGTTCATACTGTATATAGAGATGCTATATTGGGAGCTGATACTGTATTTAGGAGGTTATGGGGGCTCATAATGTATTTAGGAAGTTATGTGGGGGCTCATACTGTACATAGAGTGGCTACTATCTGGGAGCTAATACTGTATATATGGGATATTGGGTTCTTATACTGTATGTAGAGGGTTGTGTGGGGGCTCATACTATACTGTACATAGGGAGGGTATGTGGGTTACAAACAGTTTATACACAGCAAGAGATTTACAAGTTGTAAATGCAAAATTAAGAAACTTGGTTGCTTATAATAGTAAATAACGGATATTACTACTGTTAACTTATTCCCAATCTCTCTGTCAGGGAAGCGTCAGTGTCATCCCAGTTTTAGTCGCAATCCCACTTGTCTAAATAATTCAAGTTATCAATACACAGGCTCCAATGGAACTGTAGTACAACCCACTGAGCCACAAGTCCAATAATTGTGGGTTACTCCCCTCACTGTGTACCATACATCTGGACAGGAATCAATGGCCCGGCTCACTTGGATCTTCCTCTGGCCAGGGGGGGATTATAATGAGTATGTGGAGTGTGTGAATGAGAGGCTGGGATGAGTGAATGAGAGTCTGGGGTGAGTGAATGTGGGGCTGAGTGAGTGAATGTGGGGCTGGGGTGAGTGAATGAGGGGCTGGGGTGAGTGAATGAGAGGCTTGGGTGAGTGAATGTGGGGCTGGGTGAGTGAATGTGGGGTTGGGGTTAGTGAATGAGAGGCTGGGGTGAGTGAATGAGAGGCTTGGGTGAGTGAATGTGGGGCTGGGGTGAGTGAATATGAGACTGGGGTGAGTGAATATGAGGCTGGGGTGATTGAATGAGAGGCTGGGGTGAATGAATAAGGAGGGCCTGGAGTGAGGGACTGGGGTGAATGAATGATGGACTGGGTGAGTGAATGAGGGACTGGGTGAGTGAATGCTTGGCTCAGGTGAGTGATTTATTGCACTTTCTTTTTTGATAACTGGTGGAGTGGGTTCCTGTTAGGCCAGTTTCACACATCCGTGCAAATCACGGACTTGTGAGACAGGCTGTTTTTGGGGGTGGTGCCACTGTAGTGTCACGGATCGTGTGACATACTGTACGTCTGTTGTCCATGTGCTATCCGTGGATAGCACACGGACAGCCTGTCATTTCATACTCGCCTCCCACCAGGGCTGCCTGTTCCTCTCTTGTACCTTTCTTCCGGGACTGCTGCAGCTCTGAGACCAGGTGAATATTAGATGAGTGTAATGAGCGGCCCAAGAAGTGAGAGGAGCAGGCAGCGCTGGAGGGAGGTGAGTATGAAATTCTTTATTTTTTAACTTTAAAAACTTGGTTCTGGTCTATGCACATGGATGTCATATGGATGACTTCTGTGTGCAGGACATTTTTCAACAGACCCATTTACCTGATGGGTCCGTGCTTCTGCTGAAAAACGGACATGTCGGCGTGTGGAGCACACGGACATGCATCTGTTCCACTTAGCGACACGATCTGTGCTAAATAACGGACATCTGAAGAGGGCCTTAAGGGATCATGTGTCCCCGTATGTCCATGCCTCCAGCATGTGTCGGCACAGACCGCATGTCTGAGCCGAATGTGTGAAACAGGCCTTACTGTGAGGGCACAGGGGAAGGGGTGTTTTAATGCAGAGGGACTGTGTGGGGGGTCTGTGTGTGTGGGCATATGTGTCGTGTGTGTGGGCATATGTGTCCTGTGTGTGTGCATATGTGTCCTGGGTGTGAGCGCATATGTGTCCTGTGTGTGAACGCATATGTGTCCTTTGCGTGTATATGCATATATTTCCTGTGTGTGCATGTGATGCATCTGCTCAGGGGGGCCACGCCTTCTAAACAGTCCAGGGCCCTGGCAACTCTTAATCCACCCCTGCCTCTGGCAATGTGGTTCATTGTTCAGGTTCTTTCTGGAGTCATTGTTCGATATTCAGCCTTTGGGCTCCTTCTAGAGTCTGTGCTTGATCTTTGGGTTTTTTCTGGTCACTTCCGTATATTTATGCAGCAATAATGGCTACAGGTTCACTCCACTTCTCACACGTTTGGTTCCTTCAGAGTCTTGGCACAATCATTTCCCCTTCTCTCTGTCCTGGACTTTAATATGTGGTAATTGTGGCACAACTGTCACCTGACCCAGCGTCTCTTCCATCTCTTCCCTCAGGGAAACATCTATATTGTCACTTAGTTCCTATTTGTTCTTCTTGATCAGCAGATTGTGATGTTCTCCCAGAAACAGTGCAAAGTTTTATTTCAGTGTGTCTTTTGCTGATTCTACTCCCTTAGGCCGGCTCATATCACGATTTGTTCTGGTCCGGGGCTGTCTGGTGTGAACCGGACAGCCCCGGACCCGATTTTCTACTAATGTATGCCTATGGGGCCGGATGGCAGTGATTTACCAGCCGCTTTTGTCCCTCTTCGGCAGCATCAGGCTGCATTAGATTTTTGTCTCGGACACAAAATCGCAGCTTGCAGCATTTTTGTGTCCGGGGCAGAAATCTGACAAAATAGGATCCTCCCGGGCCTGGTGTGATATGGCGCCCCCTAACATAGGAAGCTATGGGCCCGGATCATACCAGATCTGACAGAAAATCGGTTCCGGCTGCCGGACGCCGGGTGCTGAACTTCAGCACCTGGAGAATTCCCGGCTAAAATTTCAGAACCACGGCTAGCTCCCCGCTAGACGCGATTCTGAAATTTCAGGACAGGACAGCGGCATCAGGCTGCACACTGCCAGGATCGGAGGGCATATTAATCCGATTCTGTTCTGTCCAGAGCAGTCAGGATGTGTCCAGTGCATCCAGCAAAACACTGGACAGAACCTGACAGCAGAAAAATGTGGTGTGAAGCCGGCCTTACTTCCACCTCCCGTGATAGAGTAGTCAGCCCTAACTGTTCAATTCCGGAAATATGGACCTATTATTTAGTGCTAATTTTTATAATAATTACAGAGCTCAAAAGGATTCTCTAGTAAGGAGTATCTTAAAGATGTTCAGGATAATTACCATGTGACCCACACCTTCTTATCAAAAACTACAAAAAAATGAAGAAAGAAAGAAAGAAAGAAAAAGAAAGAAAGAAAGAAAAGAAAGAAAGAAAGAAAGAAAGAAAGAAAGAAAAAAGAAAGAAAGAAAGAAAGAAAGAAGAAAGAAAGAAGAAAGAAATAAGAAACGAAGAGAAAAAATAAGATAAAGAAACGAGTCATGGAATAAAATGGAGAAAGAAAACGCTGTTTAATGGGGCCAAGAACACATTAGTTAACTCTGCATTATTAGCACAGTACAGTCTTTTCCATTACACATATTCCTTCAATGTATATGGAACTATGGGGCTGTAACTACAATAACACAGTGCAATCAATATCTCATTATTTCACCATCACTTTTAATGGTAATATAAAATCTACTTCAAAGTACATATTTTTCTGTTTCACTTATGAAGAAATTCCTGAAACATTCATTAGCAATATTGATCTTTTCTGGTTCTACATAAAATGAAGTAGTGAAACTTTCTAGAGTTCATTTATCTGAGTTATTTGATTAGATAAGATTTTATCCTTGTAAATTCATAAAGAGCTTTTTTACAGTTTGCTGAAAAAGTTAGGGCTGAACATGCAGCTGATTGCAGTTATCCAAGATTGGGGTACCAGCACTGATCCTATGACCTATGACTTGAAAGGGCTTCAAGTATGAAAAGGCAATTTATTATCTTAGTATAACAAGAACGTTTGCAATGTACAGCCATGTGTCTGCTCCTTTTTGTTATTGCAGGACTGGATTAAGATTACCAGTGATATACAGAATATTGCTGTTTTATTCTGTTCTCTTTACTATAGATTTTGTTAATGCTAAACAGTCAAAATTAATGATGGGTGAACCTCAACTGTTAACGTTTGGGGTTCGTAGCAAAACCCAGTGCACGGTCTCCAAACACGGACTTCCCTGAGAAGTCTGGGTGCTCTTTGGTTTCGGCCGCCCAATAATGGGCTAGGGGGCTGCAAAATAAAGGGAAAAGGGTATTAAAAGCTGTTAAGGAAATCTGTCAGGTCAAAAATCCATATGTAACTGCTATCATTTTCTAATTCATCACTCTAAGCTTTCTCTATTGATGTATTTCCCTCCTATCTTCTGTAAACTTCAAATAAAGAGATTCCTTCCATCTGTCACTCACCGTGAATGATCACTTAGTTCTCTGCTGTCCACTCCCCATAGGATGAATATGCATGTCACATATTCACACCACATTACTGCACAGGACATCATTGTAGGTGGGGCTGCATTCTTCTCTCTGTGTTTCCAGCATCACAAGAGGTCAAATACAACACAGAAACAGTCACAGCAGGGATTCCTGCTTAGAGAAACAAATGGACTCTAGATAAGTCAGATCTGCAATAGCTCTCTCCCTTCGTGTCCTCAACAACAGAACAGAAGCTCCAAAGGGAACTTAACCTACAATGTACTGAGAGCTGCTGATGAGAGGGAGTGCATAATTACATGACAGCTCATAACACAGCCAGACTATTCCTGTTTGCTTATAATGGAGAAGACTAATCCATGAGCTCCCTGCAGGGTCTGACAATGCTGATAACATGGAAACTACAAATGGTACAATAATGATTTTACAAGGGACACATCGCTGGAATCAGGTTCTCTAGCTCTACATTATGCTGCTGTCAGATGGGATGGCAAAAACCTGGTGACAGTGTCCCTTTAATAGCCTGCTTAGACAGGCTGACTGCACTTTCCATGCACACAGAACGATTAATATTGCTCAGTGATGATAGACTGTCTTTGTTCTTGGCAGCATAATGTGTTGCTGAGAATCATGCTTTTTAAGCACATTTAAAGAGAACCTGTCACAGGTATAAAGTGGCCTGATTTTCTTATTTTATTTTTGCAGCTCCCCTGAGTATTACGTTGTTTTTTTTTTTTAAAATCATATGATTTAAAGATATGGACCATTTTATTTAGTGCTAATTTTTATGTTTTTTTTACTAAAAGTCTCATACAGTAATATATTGTAGCAGCCTAAAAATCATAAAAATCAGCACTAAATAAAAAGGCCCATATCTCTGGAACTGTTTGATGGATTTGAAAAAAAGAATATAGTAAAAAAGTACTCAGAGGAGCAACAGGAATAGAATAAAAGCAAAAACTGATGACGTGATCTAAACGGACGCTGTCAGCAGGTTTTTGCTATGTAATTTGGCATCATCATGGGGTATAGAAGTAGAGACAGAGACCTGATGTACCGCTCTGAAAGTACAGGTGCTTCTCAATGAATTAGAATATTATCAAAAGTTAATTTTTTTCAGTAATTCAATACAAAAAGTGAAACACATATATTATATAGAGTCATTATAAACAGAGGGATCTATTTCAAGTGTTTATTTCTGTTAATGTTGATGATTATGGCTTACAGCCAATGAAAACCCAAAGGTCATTGCCTCAGAAAATTAAAGTAGGGAGGTTGAAGGGTTAAAAACCACGCTGCCGTACTCCACGAGACATCAATGGGTGAATATAATATTGATTTATTAGTCAACGTGTTTCAGGGCTCCCTGAGACTCCCTAAACATTGTAATATGACATTGATTGTCCTGAGGAAGGGGCCAGGGAGCCCTGAAATGCGTTGATAATAAATCAATATTATATTCACCCTTTGCTGTCTCGTGGAATATGGCAGTGTGGTTTTTAACCCTTCATCCTCTGTACTCTATATGCACCATACTGCTTTTATAGTGGTGGTGACTCTCACAACCACACAAGGTGAAGCCTCTGACACCAATTTAGGTATATTTTATCACTCAGACCCTTATCCTCCCTACTTTAATTTCCTGAGATAATGACCTTTGAGTTTTCATTGGCTGTAATCATCAACATTAACA